>JAKSZP010014794.1:0-97827 GCA_022478985.1 Massospora cicadina
ATACTTGCAACTGTCTTCTAGGGGTACTTGTCCATTCTTGTAGCGCGTGCACCAGGAGAGTAGTATCAGGAGTCCTGTCAGCCCTATGGTCTTTAACATGGATCCTGTTGCCTAACTCATTCATGGCTCATTGGAAGGAGCCAGTGCGTTACACCCCTGTAGTGATCAAAATGTTGTGATTGGTGCAGAGGCATCATATCTCAAGAGTACAGTTCAACTAACATTAAAATAAAGTACTGTATGAAGATAGTTTCCTTGGAGAATAAAAAGGGAAAAATTCTTAGTTATTGTAAATAATCTATTGAACTTAAGGAAGAAACCCAACATATTATTGAGTACTTAAAATGGCTTCAGAGCCTTGCTCAACAGTCTTCTCTACTCCTTTTGGTATCTTATAATGTCAGCTAATAACAAAAGAAGATCCCTTTCCCATGGCAGTTCCCTTCTGATAAGCTCCTCACATTCCTCATTCTTCATTAGTGAAATTATTTGACAGTAGAAAAGCACTGAGGAGCTTTGGAGCAATAGCATAATGGGGAGATACATGGCCACAAAGCTATCAATTTTGGGGTACTATTAATAACAACCATACTTAGCCTATTAAAGTAGGACTCTGGCAGAAAGGCTGAGGAAGATAATGACATGCCTATTGAACAGCAAGCTCTATGCATTGCAGGGAAAAATAAAGATAAACCAATATTAATCAAAAATCATGAAAACCAAGACTGTAAGCCACAGTAATTGTGATACTAAGGGATTGAGTTGCACCAGTGGGGAGTGAGTATTTGATCTTCTGTCATATATACCAATATCCACCAAATGCAGCCAAGGATACCAACTGTAATTTAATACAAATTAAATTTTTTAAATTTTATTTGAGGTGGGCTGACCTGGGGATAATACTGCACTAATTAAAGGGAAATTGAATGAATGAGAAAGGAGGATAAAATCCAGAAAACCTTCATGAATGGCATATAATAGACCAGGAACTCCATGGACTGCCTTTGCTATTTGCTATCTCAGTTTGGGGCATTGGTGCACAATGCTAACACAGTTATAATTGTCCCCTACCCAAAGTTCCTGTACCATAATTGAACTTGGGGAGGCAGTGGTAGAGGGTCCATATTCTACCACTGGGGTATCCTCCTCTAATTTAATACAAATTAAGCAACTACACAAAATTGTGGGCCACAGGGCAAGTATATTAATTATACCCTTTTATTTTATAGTTTATTAAAAATATAAGATTAAATAGTTAATAATATAAATTGATGGTTGGTCAAACCAATTACAACAGCATCATCTTATGTGCCAAACTGCCTCCTGGTCCCCTTTCTCTCTCCACCATAATATGTTAGCAGGTAGCCACTTTCCCACCTGGTGGTGTGTTTTATTCAACTCTTGTTTTGCCATGATCATGTGGGCATTTCAGTACAGTTGTTAGGGGTTTTTATTTTATTTTTATCTTTGAGAACTCAGTATGTCTGTCCCCTGGTTAGCTTACCTCAAATAAACAAGGTTATATCTTTATCAGTATATGGGGAGGGTGCCCTATTAGTAGAGTATGGATTCAATGACCACTGCCTCCCAAGTTTGATCATGGTAGATAAACTTTGGGTAGGGGACATTTTATGTCTATGGTGGCATTGTACACCAATGCCCCAAACTGAGATAGCAAATAGCAAGGAAGTCTATAGAGTTCCTGTCCTATCAGAATACTGCATGTGGAGGTTTATCAGGGTTTATCCTCCTTTCCCGTTGATTTAATTTTCCCATTAATCAGAACAGTATCATCCTCAGGTTGGCCCACCTCAAATAAATAAAATAATATATATTTTTATCAATATATTAAATTAAAATATGCAGTTATTTATTCCTAATAATAATATAATATTCAAATAAAGGTTATATTAATATGGATATAAAATAAAGAATATTCAAATTAAACAAATATACTGAGTTTATACCTGAAGGTTGTTGAAATCTAATTGAGGTAGGTAAATTTTGGGATAAATATACCACACCAAGATTTTTTTTTCTAGCAAGTATAGGTTTCAAGCCTGTGTTTAACAAAACCTGCACTAGAGTGGAATGAAGGTTGTTAAAGAAAATTAATTTAAATGAATAATAGCCAAGGCAAATGAGTGATAAGTTTAAAATTTCAGCACTATATAACTTTCTGATGTTAGCTTACTAATCATAATTAATGGGTTAACCTTTGATTGGGAAAAAAATAAGTTTTTTCAATTATACATTAAAAGGAGCTAATATGTTATATTAAGTAAAATGAATTAGTATATGGGGTGAGAAGAGAGTTTATATATCATAAATAACATTTCATTATTCTATAACTTTAATACAATGTGAAGCTTTTATAATAAAATGATTTATAGTATTTACTAGCCGATTTACCCGTGTTTCGCTACAGTGTCTATAAAATTTCAGACTTTCAATTTATTAATTTAGATTTTATATTATAGATAAACAAAACCACTCAGCCAAATCTAATTGCTCAATCGAATCAACCAAAAACCACCAACCACTCAGGTGAACCTAACTGAGCTTATTAAAATAACCAATAACTAATCACCCCTCAAAACTAAACTATGTCCTATCGATTCGACCAAAAGCCATTAACCACTCGGCCAAACAAAATAAACCTATCGAATCAATCAAATATCACCAAACTGCTACCCGAAACATCTCTATATACTTAAAATCATTGAGTATGTGACATAACTTCCAAACTACTAAATCAAATTCTACTTGCCAAAAATATTTTATTAATTAGGTGAACCAAATTAGGCAGGTTTTTAAAAATTATAAACCTAACATCCAGATACCCGTGCTTTGCTACGGTATTTAAAGTTTATCAGATGATAAGCTCACATTGTAGCCTATAGGTTGTGCCAGCACTACTCTCGAGCCACTCGGACTAACAGCTTCGCTGTTACCCTCGTGGCTGGTGAACTGATTATCCTAACTACTTAATCTACTAAACTCTAATACTGATTTTTGTTGAGTTTCAGGCGAGCAATTTGGTGAATTATTAGATAGTATTCACCAATTCTCACCCACTCACCCGAATAGATTGACCCTATCAGACTCGAAGGTTTCAGATGTCAGTCAGTGAATGTGTTTTATTAAGTAGATTGTAGCATAGCATAGCTGGATTAGGTAAACTAAAAGGTAGAAGGGTTTAAATCGTATCAAACGCAAACAGCCCAATAAATAGTTTAAAGCTTATTCAGTCAAGTTTACTTTTATATAGTGGAGGTTGTAATGTGGGATATAGGATGATCATATAGCCTAACGCTATATGAAAAAGTAATAAGCAATCACGTGTAGATGAATTACATCATTGATGATTTCATTATTTAAGTTCCCCTAAATAACAATAGTTGACGTATGCGGCTCAAGAGTTGCATATCAGTTTTAAATTAATACCGTCATTCGGCACGCTGACAATTTCGCTTTAATTTCAGTTCAATCGATTGGATTTAAAAACATCTATGACCTTTTTTAATAATTTAATTATTTGATATTAGTTTCCTGGCTTCAAACCTAAGCCTTAATTCACCTTTAAATCTGATGCATTAGAATCAATTACAATCTGTGTTTATTTTGTGTCATTGGTCAAATTTATACTGCATAGTCAGGTGCTACATCCTTATCTCTAAAAGCTTTACAATTTATGCAATGCTTCTATTCATACTCAGCTATGGACCGCTATTGGTTAGTTATTGAGGTTACAGTTTAGCCTTACCCTACTTACGATGTTATGATTGGCCCTTTCAAGATGTAGCAGTTTACGTCAATGATTGGATATAGTTTATCTCCAACTAATCATATTTGAAATCGGCGCGGGTGTAAGGGAAAGAAGGTTTCCAATTCTAAGTTCGAGTTAATCGGTGAGCTACAAAAAAGCGTATAAAGCGCTTACACTTACGGCTCAAGGTAACCACTCGATCAGACAATTGAAATTCAAAATTGAATGTACCACAGTAGCGTACGTATTACGTCCCCCGCAGCTTTAACTTCGTGCAAACTTTTGAAAGTATGACTGACGCCCAGTTTCGCAAGTCCTTCATGAGCCAGCACGCCGCTGTAGATCCGCGCACCGTCCCAACCGTGCCTAAGCTTCTTCCTCCGCTTCCCAGGATCTCTCAAACCAATAAGCTTCACATGAGCGACGTCTGTGTCAAGTGGTCCTCCAATTCTGAAGAGATTATGGTTTGTGCTGCTAGCGTGTACTCTGACAGTGTCCCTCGCACCAATCCTTTCTCGGGGCTCTACATCAATTACCTCTATGGTAAAGCCGAGTGCGAGTCGTACTCTCAAAACACCAAGAAGGGCATCCGCCATTCATTTTTCCAATTCCCGCTCTTCCCAGGTGGATGTTGGGGAAAGCGTCGACACCCTGTTTCGACATGGTAACCTACACTTACTTTTTAGCGGCTAACCTTTTTAGCTACTAATGCCTTCTCGTCGGCTAAACATGCCGGTACTAACTATATCGATGGTTTGAAGCATGGTGTTCAATCTCGTTTCCTCTACAAGTACTTCTCCGCCATTCGTAACGGCGATGGCCTTGGTCTGGCCAAATCGCACTTTGATAATTTGGTGAGACGCTGGAACAATACCAATTAACTTTTTTCGCTTTGTCTCCGAGATTTTTTACCATAATCCTTTTTTAGCTTCTCCCTGTGCATCACGCTTCTTATTAAACTTTTTACATTTCTTCTCTTGCCTTTCTGCTATATTGAACGTGCTCAGATTTTCTTAGGCATTTCGGTTTAAGCGTGAATCATTATTGCTATTACATTTTACTTTCTAATTCTACATAGGCTGCTGAAACGCCAAATTTTAGTTTTGTATGTTAAACTGAACCTTTAGTATTCATTATCCACTGGAAGTATTAATTATTAAATTAATCCTCTGATCGAGCGTTTAATAACTGAAGCCCTATCTTAGCATCTGAAGAGATGCAGCTGCCAAATCAGCTTTTATAATGAGTATACTGTCATCTAATTCTCTTTTACCAGCTATCATATTTTTAACCTGAGCTTCTTAATCTGCTAAGGTTTAAAGTGATTGCGTTTCGCGGCCAAGAAGGTTTAAAGAACTTACATCCGTTGCCTCTCATATATGGCTACCTTGTTTACGAGGGAACAGTCCAGACCTCTTATAAAGTTAGGCTCAACGCGTGGCGCGGCAAGCTTAGAAACGAAACTAGACTGGATTTAAGCGTCGCGAGTGCAGCGTAGTTGGTTCACCCGTAGAGCTTATATTATCTGTAGTTATATGGTTCTTTTGAGCTGTTTGCTTCGCTACACATATTTTAGCGCGTTCTGAGGCTGGTGCATTGATATTTAGATATTTTCTGAATTTATAGGCGCCGGCATCTTGCAACTGGGAGGTCGGTTGCTATTTAGTTACAAAAAGCTGATTAAGATGGGATCTGCGTTGGACATCAGCCAAGCGATAAGTGAATAGTGCCGATTTAAACTTTCGTGCTGGACTGGAGGAAGCTGTTGTGAGAACGTATTGCGATCGTTAATTTTTTAATGACGCGTAACTTGGATGTTATGGATAAATTGTGGTTGGGGCCCATTATAAGTTGCATCACGTACCCCTTTGTCCTTTTTAATCCAAAGACGCGACCTGAGACAATGCATTCGAGGGTATCGCCTATCAAGGCAGCTAAAAAATAAACCGTTGGACAATACGTAGTTGCGCTATTCGCTAAAGTTTGAATTAGAGGATATGATTTTATTTGAGGCGGGTCGATTAAGAAATTAGACATTATTGATTTCCAATACTAGGGATTGTTTGAAAGCGCAACAGAAAAGTGTAGATACCCCAATCCGACCCCTGAAAAACCTAATTGATTAAAGCTTTTCCCTCCTCCAGTTATACTGGGCTTTGATTCTAGTGTTTCTGTCTGGCATTGGGCTTTAATTTCCCTTACATAATTTTTACTAGGTTGGAGGTTTAGCCATGGTACCAACCTCATCTACAAAGGTGGTAATTGAAACCATATTTCAGGTGTAATATCTGGTTACTCCCTCAACTAGTTTATCCGCCTCAGGATCAGAATCTATGGCTGATCTAAATCAACATGTATTTGGACTGAATAGACCAATACCAATATTAAACCACCGGTTTGAAGTGGATTGGCAGAAAAGTTTTACCACTTGCCTTATAAGCTAACTTGATTGGTAATACAACCATTAACACGTTGAGCGCCATGTCAGTCACTGGTGACTGACACTGAACTTTCCGTTTAGGCCACGTCAACCACCGGTGACTGACATGGCGCTCAACGTGTTAATGATATAATCCTGTAATAAATAAAAAATAAGTAAATTTTAAATAAACATTCAGTAATTACTTAAACAATGTAAATTTTTTTAGTTTATATCATTTTACACTGTCAGTCACCGGTGGTTGACGTGGCCTGAATAAAAAGTTAGTGTCAGTCACCAGTGGTTGACGCGGCCTAAATGGAAAGTTCAGTGTCAGTCACCGGTGACTGATGTGGCACTCAACGTGTTAATAGCTTATCTATCACATCCTAGAGTGGGCTGAGCATGCCCTGCCTCATTCAGAACATATTCAGGGCTCCAGACAACAATAATTAATGTAGGATGGGTGCCAGTTGGGTGATGTACAGGAGGCTGGGATTACAGATTGGTAGAGGTCAAGGGTTAAGCAATAGCTTTGGCAACTGTGAGAGGTGAGATATGCTAACTGTCATGGAGCTTGCTGGTATATTTAAGGCTGCTCTGCCACTCAGGTTAAATTACTATTCACAGCCACAGCCAGAGTACCAATGGTGCAGCCATCCACAATGTAAACAGCGTGACTAAGGAGAATACCAACACATGCCAATTATTCCCAAAATTAGAACACTTAGCTGGAAATTGGTATAAAATGCTTCTTAATCTAATAAATAATGCAAAGATCAGAGGATTTTATTGCTATAAAACTAAGTGAAGGTAAGAAATAAAAATGGAGCGGTAGCAGAACCTGTTGGGGACTGCTGCCTTATAAACTTGATATGTGTGGAATAAGTAAAAGGTGCATTAAAGCCCGGAAATATCTTTATAATTGAGTAACAGTGGACTGTCACACAAATTGCTACTGATGTTGATTCATATCTGGCTGGTCAAATCAGTATCAATTTTTTAACAACATTTTTTGCAGCATGATTCCACTTTGCAAGCCAGAGATAATTTGTGACAACTGACGGTGCACCCAAGGCCAGGGCAAATAAGGGTGATACCATTTCAAATTAAATAGTTTGGCATGCCCAAACCTGTTGGGGCAGGCCTGCCTTCAATGGCAGTGATGAGAGAAGTCAGAGGGGCAATTTTAAGTCTGAGGTCAATTTGAACAGTTCAATTTTGTCCATTACTGCCTTGCTCTCATAAATCAGGCTTGAACTAGGGGGGTACTTTATGGCAAGATGGGAAGCTGCAACCTTGCTGTTGGTAATAGCTTTTAGCTACCAGCACCTCCTGACATACCCCTAAATATCCACCAATTTCTTGGTGAGAAGAGGGGGAAAAGAGCCCCTTCAAGTGAGAGGCTGTCACCCGCCTTTCATCAACAACATGGGCTAGATCACCCTGGTTGGTGATGGGGTAAGCAGCCTTTTTGGCCCCCCTTCTTAGTTCTGATGAGATGTTTCTCTCTATTGAGGTGCAGGGGGTGCTCCCCAGGACTTACATTATCCTTTCTTTTTTGGACAAGGGGAGCATGATCACCAGAAACTTTGGCAATACAAAGTTCTTAAAAGCCATAGAAAGTTTGATGCCAGAAGGGAGGTAACCTTCCGGTAGGATAATAAGCTTTAGGGGTGCAATGTGGAAGGCCTCCACCAACTCACACTAATGGGCACAATTGCTATAAACTTACCCATCTGTTCTTATAGAAAGGTATTCCCTTCCAGGTAACCAGGTACTATACTGAGTGGTGCAATTTCCATGAAGCCTGAATGGCACCCACCTCAAACTATTCTAAGTTCTCTATCACAACTGGTTCAGGCATATCATGTTCCTTCCCCTTGTAAGGGGACAACTGGGAGGCGTGGAAGAAGGGATTCTGCTTCTAATAGGTTGGTAAGGTCAACCAGAAAGCACCATTCCTCAAATCTAACTACACCACATGGGGTCCATAGCGCTTGATAGCAAACTTTTGGGAAGCCACCTTTATATACAGATGTCACATAATGACATGATCAAGGAATCCACCTTGATCTCATGGGCAGGAATTCATTTGTGATCAGTAGACTGCTTGTAATCACCGTTTGCCTTAGCCAGATGTTTCCAAACCAGGGATTGTGTACTCTGAATATGCTGCATATTCTCCTCAGTGATAGGTACTTCTGAGTGAAGGCAGGGGCCAATAAGGAATGAGGAGTTACACCACAAGGTGGCTTCATAGGGGGAATAACTAGTTGAAAAATGGGTGGCATATTGTACAATAACTGCACTAGGGGAAGGTCAGAAGCCCATGTATCATGAGCGGCAGAGGCATAGCAGAGAAATTACTGCTTGAGGATCTGGTTGATCCTCTCCATCTGGTCATCAGACTGAGGATAGTATCTGGTGGAGTGGCAAAGCTTGATCTTCAGGTGGGCCAGCAGCGTGGTCCAAAAAATGAGCACTAAAATGGGGACCCTGGTTTCTAACCACCTCTTGAGGTAGGTTTACCATAGAAAAGATGTGTTGAACTAAAAGCCTGGACATTTTCTTCGAGGTGATTGCTGACATATATAAAATAAACAGAGAAAATTTAGTAGAGTGGTATATGACCACCATAATTGTGTTAAACCCAATGAAGCTAGGAAGCACAACAATGAAGTTGGCTAAAACTGAGGTCCATGGGATCTCTGCCTGCTTCAGGGGACGGAGAAGTCCATTATTACCTGTTCTATTATGCTTTGCCCATGTAACTCACACCGTTTATGAGCCAAGATGTGATATCCTTAGATATATCTGTCCAGTTGAACATCTGCTTTACCAAATTATGGCACTTCTTATTCCCTGGTACACCACTAGTGGGATCATGGTGGGCGGCGATTACTTCATCACAAAGTTGGGGAAGAATTCAAACCTTAACCCTAAACAAGTTTCTACACTTTTTAGCAAATATTGCATCCAGCTGTGTGCAGCAGTATTAGCTGATCAAACAGCTCCAGACCCTCTGTAGATTTTTGAAAAGTGTACTCAATTACCCTAAGTAATTAATACCAATTGTTAACTTTCAGCAGAGTGGCTGCTTTAGCTCTCCAGTCTACTGCACAGTTTTTGTTATGTGCGTTATAATTATATTGGTATAGTTGAATAGGTTGGCAAAAGTATGAAGACTATCGCCTTAGTTGAGTTTCTCAAGACTAAGTTAAGTATTGTGTCCAACGCTAAATTAATGCTTTCTCTTCTAATACTTGAAGGTCTTTCTGGAATGCAAGGGAACTTCTCCCTCTGACTCTTCCTTCTGGTGAAACTTAACCTACTCCTAGGTTCAGAGGTTTTCTGTTTCTCTCTTGATGCAGGAGTCTGCGGAGATCTTAAAAGCAATAAAAAGAAAAAAAATATTATCCTTAGACTATAATACAAGAGTAAAAATATACACTAAATGTATGACAATCTAAATATTAAAGTACTTAACCTGTTGGGATTTTTGCCCACATTACCCAGCCTCATTGATTAGATTAGTATGCTGGTTCACTTAGGGATCCATCCCCAATGGTGAATGTTAAATTTATACTCAATTGTGTGTTAAATATTGTTCAGAGTGATATTCTAGTGAATAATTATAGTTCTGCCAGATTACATTATGACAGATTGGTAAGAGTTTCATTGGGGATGTTCCTAAACAATAAACAAGCAATTAGGGGGTCAAATTAATCATTGATACCTTAATTGACTTGTAGGAGTCAATAAGGTTCAGTTACCAATCAACTAAGGGGTTTTTGAGTTGTAGAAAAAGGAATGACGCCATCATAAAGAAACTTTTGAGTTTACCTTTCCTGAAATGCAATCTGCTATTTATGGATAAGATCCTATTACCTAAGCAGGTTGTTACCAGATAAGGGTAAATTTGTTGGGAGTTGAGCGAAAAGGTTGGGACACATTATCATTTCAACTCAGAAAAGGTCACAATCTAGGATGGAAGAGAACCTAAGGATATTCCTTGATGAAGGTCATTGTTTCACGCAACCCTAGAGAGTTAATTCATTGGTGATGGCCACAGTTCCCAATTGTGGTACCAACCAAAGAGTTGTGCATCAAATTCCCTATAAAATCACCATAACTTTTTTATAATAAAGTAGATAAGATTAGCTCTATATTTGAATATGCAATTATCTATAGCTTATAATTTAGACTGTTTGCTCTTGAAAAGAGAAAAAAGGACAAGAAGATCCTTTGTCTAAATTATTATTAAGCTCTGCAGACTCAGCAAGGAAAGAAGAACCCTGAACCTTACCTTAGGTTAAGTTCTACCAGATGGATAGAGAAGAAGTCCTTACCATTTCAAAAGAAACCAATATTAGGAAAAGCACCAGATTGGCGTTGGAACTTATTAATTTCTCAGCGTCTAGGTCCGCTGTTGCCAAGTTGGATTTGCACAGGGTATAGCCACTGAGCAACCCAATCAAATGATATGAGGATCGCCAATTCTTATAATAAACTAAATAAAATATATATGGAGCTATTGCCCCTTATTTCTTCCTTTATTTTGTATATCTCACAGACTGTTCTGTGCTTCCCTTTTATCATAATTGACTATCCCCTCTGTAATCTTCCATCAGGCTCTTTATACCTTGATTCCCAAGCCAGATGCATCCTCAGCTTGGTATCTTCTTATTCTTCATCCTATTCAAGTTGCTCTTGTTTGTATCAAATCTCGGCGTGATACCTCTTGATTCACCAAATGTTCTCATTTTGCTCGATTATAATTTGTGTATTCCCTTTTTGTAAATCTCAAGACTCATCTTGATTCCCCTGTGATCCAGCGATATGGGTAGCATATCATCCAGTCATATCAACTTCCTGACATTACCTCCCCTTTGACTGGATGATAGGCTTTTACTGTTTTTACGCTCTAATGAACTTAGCATGGACTCAGTTGATAATCCAACCCCCTGCAGGTTCCTTGATTGTGTAGACATCCATACCAGTCTTCTCAATAATCTCAAATGGGCTGACCCAAATGTCAGAGAGCTTATTCTTTTGGCCAAATCCATGCTGGTTGTGGAATAACACATAATCTCCTTCAGCAAACAGCGGAAGTCCACTATGACGCTTCTGATTGGCCGCCTGGTCACAAATTTTCTTAGCCAAACTGGTGGAGTAGGCTTCAGTTTGTAACTTGATCAATGTATCCTTGAATTGCCTCAGATATCGCTGAGGATTCACACCACCAGTGTCTTCTACACACAAATATAACAAGGCGGGCAGAGCTGGATGGCATCCATACAGCAGTTGAAAGGGACTCTTACTAGTGGCAGAATGTTAGTTGATATTATAAGCAAACACAACAGTAGGTAAAAGAGCATTCCATTCTGAGGGCTGGTCTGTTATCAATTTGTGGAGTATGTTTACTAGGGTTCCGTTAACTCGCTCTACCATCCCATTTGATTCTGGATGATAGGGGGTGGTCAAAACCCCGCAAATTGCCATCAACTTGTTTAACTTTGGCAGGATATGTGAAGTAAAGTTGGTTCCATTGTCCGTCAGGATGAACTGCAGACAGCCATATCGCTGTATAACACATTCCATAATAAACTTAGCAGTGGTGACCGCGCCCAAGTCGCTAATAGTCCTGGCCTCCACCCATCAGGTCAAATGATTGATGGCGACAATTATGTACTTGGATTGATTGGTGCTAGTTGGCAGAGGTCCCACTACATCAATGGAAACGGTGTGCCATGCAAACTGGGGCTTCACTAGTTGATAGGTGGATTTCTTATGGAAAGGTTTTTCAACTTGACATTGATGGCAACAGCTAATAGTTTCCAGCACGTCATAATGCATGCTTTCCCAGAAGTATTGGGGTCACAGAAACTCCAGCTTCTTTTGAAAACCACCATGTCCTACAGCCTGATGAGCATCCATAATTATTGAGGGTCTAATTGAAGGCTTAGGAAAATTCAGCATCAAATCTCTAATCTGCTTGTATAGCTCTCCCCTCACACAAAGGTACCCTCCCTGAGTCCATCTAACACCTTGATCAC
The DNA here is from genome assembly GCA_022478985.1 of Massospora cicadina. Lineage (NCBI taxonomy): Eukaryota > Fungi > Entomophthoromycota > Entomophthoromycetes > Entomophthorales > Entomophthoraceae > Massospora > Massospora cicadina. The sequence continues at coordinate 12,248 of JAKSZP010014794.1, forward strand.
TTGCAGCAGCTCTTCCTGGTATTTGTTCACCATCATTTTTTCATACATTATATCAGCCAGATCCGCTGTGATAGCAACAGTGGGCAATCAAGACAGACAATCCGCATTTTGATGTTTTGCCCCATGTGGGATCCGCGAATGGAGGCCACAAATAATTTCTCAGAGAGAGAAACTTACTTTTTAATAAAAGTATAAAATAATAACTTTTTATAGTTTTTATGTTTTTTATTATGATAAGCGCAGCAAAACCAAGAAAGGCCCTTTTGTTGATACTAGCTTTTCCTATTTAAACTAGTTCAAATTTTGAGACCATCAGTATTTGAGGTAAAAGAATGCAAAGCTCAGTTGTCTAAATTAGAAAATATAAGTTTTTGGCCTATTAGATCATAGATAAGATTTTGAGGCAAAACTGACCCGTGCGGTAATGATTAATGAATTGTATCCAATCACCAGCAAGTAAAATCTTTTCACCTTGGCAGTGGTCAGACTTGACTGGTAATGATTGGGTAACTCAGCGATGGTTGGACTCAGATGGTAATGATTGGCTAATTGTTACCCTATCATCTTCAAGTAAAATCTTTGCACCTTGGTGGTGGTTAGACTCAGATCGCAATGATTGGTTAGCTCACACCCAATCATCGATGGGTAAAATCTTCTTGCCTTGTGGAGGTTCCAATCCATGCGATATTATACTCCTCATATTTGACCGAGGAGTCAGAGTATTTCTATTATTAATGTTTACCATTTTAAGCCAATTTTTATGATAAATTGTATTTTTCAATTGTTGGGATTCCACCGAGAATCCACTAGGGTCTTTTCACTATGGGTACTCATATTGCTAAAATCCCCATTATTCTTTGATGTTTGGGCAGGAGATGGGCCAATCATAATAGCATATTTGGGAGCCCTAATACCTTCAACACTCTTTTTCCTAAGTCAAGAAAAAGAATGTCTGACACCCCAGGTTGATGTAAGAGCTTGAAATTGTAAGCTTGCAGCTTCAGAGCCCAACGTGCAAGCCATCCTTCTGGTTCATGCAGATTCTGTAGCCAGCGCAAGGAAGCATGATCTGTTACTACTTGAAATCTTACCCCATGCATTTATACCCAAAATTGTTTATAAGCGTAGATCACAGCTAAACACTTCTGCTTGGTTACAGTGTAGTTCCGTTCATGACAATTCAGGCTCTGACTACAGAAGGCAACAGGATGTTCCACACCGGCATCATCCTACTGGGATAATACTGCTCCAATAGCAGCTAAGGATGCGTCCATTTGCACTATGAACAGCTTATCAAAGTTGGGGTATTGCAATATGGGTGCACTTGCTTTTGTGGTATGCAATACATTGAAAGCGTTCTGGCATTATTCCATCCAATTGAAAGGAGCGTTTTTCTTTAATAGCTCAAAAAGCGGTGCCCTGATACAACTGAAATTGGGAATGAACCGTCAATAATACCCAACCATTCCTAGAAACACCTGAATGTCCCGCTTATTTTCTGGCTGAGTCATCTTGCCTATTGCTTCCACTTTAGCCAGCTGTGGTTTAAGCCCATTTGAATCCACAACAAAACTGAGGTATTCCAATTGCTCTTTAAAGAAATGGCACTTCCAGGGCTTAATTTTGATATTAGTGGCAGAGAGGCGCTGAAACACTTGCTCCAAGTGGGCCAGATGCTCTGTGAACATTTGCAAAAACACATTGATGTCGTCAAGGTAAACTAAGATGCAGGACAGCTTTAAATCACCTAAAATAATATCCATGGCATGCTGGAATGTAGCAGGAGCGTTACACAATCCTTGCGGCATGCGCGTTGGCTGGAACAACCCTCTTGAGGTGATGATCGCACATTTCTCCCATTCCATTGGTGGCAATTCAATCTGCCAGTACCCCAAGATCAGATCCATGGCGGAAAAATAGTTTGCCCCACCCAATTGGTCTAACGCATTGTCAATCCATGGAAGAGGGTAAGAATCCTTCTTTGTGACATTATTGAGTTTATGATAGTCAATAACCACCCAATTCATGCCATCCTTCTTCTTTATGATGAGCACAGGTGACGCCCACAGACTTTTTGATGGTTCTAGCATCCCCTGCTCAATAAGCTTATCCACTTCATCAGAGACAACCTCTTCCACTGCTCTAGAATGTCTAATAGGATGCGAACAAATGGGAGGGTGATCTCCCATATCAATCTGATGTACCACTCCTTGAGCGCACCCCAAGTCATGATCGTTATTGGCAAAAATATTCTGATACTTTTCAAATAAGGCCATAGCCTTATCTTGCTGATCCGCCAATAGTCCTGTGAGCGCTTCCCATGGAACTAAGGTCAGTACGCCAAACAAGGTGTGAGCCAGTAATCCAAGATCTTCCCATGAGCCAAAGTCATGAATTTGGCAAACTTCTCCAATAGGGATGAAGTGTAGGTAAGCCACCACTTGGTGCCGCCTAATAATTATTGTCTCCTTCTGTAGGTTTGTAAGCAACACCTTCACCTCCCTGTTCCCAGGAAACAATAGCCCCAGAACCACATATGGTTCTAGCCGCGAGTGCTGATGAGGCGCCAGGATTTCTCCATACAGTCCCTTAGGAACTTTGATTTTGAGCCCAGTACCTATTATGCCCTGGTGTCCAGATGGTAAGTTTAAAGGGCGTGTTGCTCAAAGCGGGATTCCTTTATACTCATATATCTGGTTGGGGAGGATCTTAGTCCGCTGACTTAGTCGCTGATAGCAAACAGGGATCACTCCATCACTGTATGCTAGATTGATCTGACCGGAGTGGACTGGATCTGTTGGGATTCCCTTAGAGGAAAAATAGACTGGAATCTGTTGGCCAAACATAGTAAGGGTTTCTTCCGCCATATCTATCACAACGCCAAATTTCCTCATGAAAGCTGCGCCAATTAACATATCGTAGTGGTTATTTGGCAAGACCACCACCAGAGCAGACACCTGAACTGAACCAAATTGTAGAGGCAACGCGCTATATGCTCCTTCCAACACAGTGCTATGCATTCCTGCCATTCCATATACTACTCGATGGTCCACATCTGGTTTCAACATAAGTTTGGCCACTAACTGGGTGGAGACTATGTTCACCAGCACTCCCATGTCTATGATCGCGCGGATTTTTTTGTTTTGGACGAATATGTTGCAATAAGTACATTATAAGTAAGAAGAATCATCAGAGTTTAATACTTGTACGTTCAAAGGTCTTGTGTAACTTAAAAAGGAAGAAATACCCTTTCTGACCTGAGGATACTACCTAGCAATTCTTTCCACCGGAATAGCTATGTTAACCCCTATTAAAGGAGCGACGTTCAGCAAAGAATCCGCATTACTGGAGCCAGTCTGTTCCAGTATTTGCCATGCATATGGTTTCTGCACATCTTGGTGGAGCTCAGCCCAATTGGGTGAACTCTTACTCTCAGAAGCAGAAGCAGGGGTATCCAGTGAAAGCTGCTGGTATAACAAATCGTCCAATTGAGGTTCAATTTCTACTCATAAAGTTGTTTGGCAGGTATTAGGGACAAGTGAATTGAGCTCAGCGGAGGTAGAGCGTCCCATCTCTACTCTGCTCAAGCTTTTCCCTGCTCAGTTTTCATAGTTGGCATTGCATACACTTGTGGCTTGCTAGGGCAATTGGCTGCATAATGCCCTTTTTGTCCGCACTGGAAGCAAGTGTTGGTAAAAGGTGCACATATATAATTTGGGCTGGAAGGACCAGGTCAAGAATTGCCTGGTAAGGTTCCATGGTTGCGGTCGAACTGGTGAAGCGTACATGGGATGGAAAGGGTCTACTGACTCATATGAGCGACGATTATGTTCCAGTGGCTGATAACCCAGTTGCTGCACCCAATATTTGGAAAAGGATGGAGTGGGAGCAATGGAGGTTTTTGGGCTACATTGGGGGCGCCGTTCATGGCAGAGAGTCATTGTAAGGCGTTCACAATTCGAATGAGGCTGGTATCCCCATCCAACACATGGGACATAGCATTATATAGTTCACAATATGGTTTGACTGCCGCTGTCATCACTATACCTACATCCTCAGTGGTTAAAATATTAGCCCCAAGTAAAACGTGAGCTTCCACTAAAAACTGCTCAGCAAATTCTGACAAGGTCTCATTTTGATTAAACTGTATAGTCATAAATTCAGCTTTTCATTGAGACATCTTGTTAGCGCCTCCAAACAGCTGGATAACTATTGCTTTTACTTGGGTGTAAGACACCAAACTATCTGGAAGATAGCAAGTCACTTGGTCAGCGCTTTCCACATCTAAAGCGGACAGTAACAACTTCACTTTTCATTGATTGGTAGCCCCTTCCACAGCGAATTTGAAATGTTTAAAATACCCATGTAGGTTTCCATTATGACTGAAAGGAGGTAACTTTTCAATACGGATGAATTCAGTTGGCTCTCAGGTTCAGCTGAAAGGGCCAGGCGAACTGGATTCAGAGCGACTATGGGAACCATAATTTGGTGTGTTAACATGCCACTGTCCAAATAAGCTTGAGCTCGTCAAGGCAGAATCAGAAGAAGTGTCATCACGTGGGGGGTCCATTGTACCACCCAATGGATACTATTTGTGGATCCATAACATTCTTCCCCCAAGTTGCCACTAACTGCCCTATTTCCCCCAGCTCCAGTACGCCCCATGAACTGTTTGCTAATCAGCTGTTCCATTTTGACTGCAGCACATCTACACTGTCCATCCTGCCATTCATGTTGCAGCGTGTTATATTGCCATTGCAATTCTCAGCGGAATTCCTTTTCCTCATTCAGTGTTTGTTCCATAGTTTGTAATCGTGAAAGAACTTCCTCAATTCTATTCTGCATGTGGGTTTGTTGTTGTCTTGAGTTATCCGCTTGCTGGTTGGCGTTGTTTATTTGGCTAACAAGGAAGGATCGTTCTTGCGCCAATTCCTCATTGGCCTGATGAAGGGTATCAATGTGGGCTTGCATGTCTGCATACTCACTTGTCTCACTGATAGAGGGAGGGAAGACTCGTTGGCGTTCCACCTGACTAACGACTTCCAGTCATGTAACTTGACAAATGAGTTGGAGGTACTCAGTGGATGTTGATCTAAGAATAAGTGCATTATCAGACGTTCGCTGGGTATCCCATTTGATATGGAGTTGATCTAGTTCTGTCAATAGAGAGCTGACTTGGGCTGCCAATTGCAGTTCCATCAGGGTCATTCTTTCCTTGAGCTGAGCAATCACAGCTTCAAGAGCTTCCACCCATTTGGCTAGCTCCATCATACAGCGCTCCATATTATTTCCCAAGGTTGTCACATCCTGAATCCACTCTGTGGATAGGCCATGCTGTTCCAATAGCTCTCTTATTACTTGAGGTAATTCTGAGTTTAACTGTGGTACTAGAAGGTCCAATTGATGGCGAACATCCCTGACACAATGATCCATATGTGCTAGAACCCCTTGTATTTCTGAGAACAAACAATCAAGATGGTCCAGCAAGAGGCGAGTATCGTGCTGTTGGGCTTGAGCAAACCGCAACACAGCTCCAATTTCAATGTTATGGCGAGCCAGAACTTGTAGCAGCTGGTGAATCAAAGGTTGCACATAAGTGATTAAGTATTCCTCAATTCTGTGAGTACTGAGGTGGCAAGTTAACCCCGTAGTAGTGGTGTCCAAATAAGACATGTAAAGTGCATATCAATTTTATTGATCGCGTTGATTATAAAACAGACTTATGGCATTTTCCCCACTCTCATCCTCATATAGGCGATACCTGCGCAACAACCATTCCATAATAATTCTTAGTTGTTGTGGAGTCACATTTGTGGAGCATCCGTGTTGGTTAGTCATTAGCTCTGGGCAATTCTTGAATTGCACAGTGATCATAATTTCATCATCCCCTGGTTTGGTAACAGTAAACAATGTTGGTTCTGAGTTAGGTGTCCTCTGAGTTTCTTCAGCATGTCATGCTTGGAACTCAATCATGTTAGGTCATAATGAATGAGGATTTGTCATTGTATTTTCTCCGTTATAGTTGCTAAGTGGCCCCTGTAGTGAGCACCACTGTTAATTTCTCAGCGTCTAGGTCCACTGTTGCCGAGTTGGATTTGCACAGGGTATAGCCACTGAGCAACCCAATCAAATGATATGAGGATCGCCAATTCTTATAATAAACTAAATAAAATATATATGGAGCTATTGCCCCTTATTTCTTCCTTTATTTTGTATATCTCACAGACTGTTCTGCGCTTCTCTTTTATCATAATTGACTATCCCCTCTGTAATCTTCCATCAGGCTCTATATACCTTGATTCCCAAGCCAGATGCATCCTCAGCTTGGTATCTTCTTATTCTTCATCCTATTCAAGTTGCTCTTGTTTGTATCAAATCTCGGCGTGATTCCTCTCAATTCGCCAAATGTTCTCATTTTGCTCGATCATAATTTGTGTATTCCCTTTTTGTAAATCTCAAGACTCATCTTGATTCCCCTGTGATCCAGCGATATGGGTAGCGTATTGTCAAGTCATATCAATTTCTTGACAGACCTAATCATTACTCTGGTTATTAGGTCAACTAGAATAGCAGTCTTCATACTACTATTGCCTATTATATTATATCATATTATCAGAATCAAACAATGCACATGTAAGAAACCTGTGCAAGTTGAACAAAGGGAGCCAAAGCGAGCCATTATTTAGAACTAGGAATCAAATCCCAGTTTTCAATTGGTACTCATTTCAGAAGAGGAATTAGAGTAGGCGCCAGTCCAAAATTTAACAATTGGTTCTCACTACAGGAGCAGTTGAGTTCAGCCAAACTTAATAATAATATTGAATGAATATGGCTTACAATAATTAGCTATACAAGCTTTTTATGAACTTAAATCTTTCAATAAGAACGCACTTAATTCAGTGTCACAAGCTGACTTCACTGCATTGGAAGAATGGTTGACAAAGGCTGAGGAAGAGGTCAACCAAGTGGAAAAGATCAACATTGATCTCTGTGAAAAAGTTAACTCATTAAAGTGCAAAAAAGGTGAACTGATCAAAGAAGTACTGTTTCAGAAGACTGAGAAAAAGGCAGACTGAGAACTCATTCACCAGCTTACTGAAGAGATAGCGCAACATTTAAATTGTATAGGAGAATTGGAGGGCATAAATGCACCTGTGCATAAAATGAGGCAGAAAAAGCCAAAAATAGAAACGCCTGCCACTCCAGTCAAAAAGAATAACCCAAATAGAAATATAGTTGGGCTGTTTGGAGCAACTTTAGAGATGACCCCTGAAGCTACTCAAATGCTCAATAGATTTTCTAGACCAGAGATGACAATATTCTGTGGAGTGTACTGTGCGCTGCTACTCCAGTTTAGTTCATTAGTGGTATCAGCTCCTTCCATTGTGTTAGCAAATAATACTTATGATATCTTGATTGAGACAGTGTTCCTGAGAAAATATGGAGTGAAATATAATTTTGATAGGAATACCCTGATTATTTTGGGGCAGACCCTGCCTCTAGTATATCAGCAGGAAGTAGAGTCACCACTGACTAAGAAAAACAATTTTGAAAATTTAATTTACAAAGATGGCATTGTTCCCATCCAATATAATTTGGTCAGAAAAAACAGGTTAAATTCCAAAGGAGATCCTGTAAAATTGTAAAATCCCCCTGAGAATGAAAACGATGAACACTCTACTGCCTGGAATGCAAATAATTATTAACACATGGTTAACGCTTGAGATTCCATAGAAACAAAATGAAGAAGTCATTAACTAGGGAGGGAATTAAGAATTGAACCATGGGTTGCACCAGGGATAGTTATTCCAGGACATATAGAAATCAACGTGCTACTGGCTAATCTGGGTATAAAACTTATGAAGATAGCAAAAAAATAAATAGGTGCATTTCACCATTAAATCCTAAAGTCAGAGATCAGAAAATTCTATGATTTTGGAATGCTAACTAAAATAGTATTGCCAGAGGAAACCAATGAAAGTGTCAATGTTTTAATAGATCTAGAGCAGCTGGCTTAATTGACCAAACAGCGGAAAGAAAAAGTATTTTGACTATTTGAGAAGTACTGGAAGAAATTCACTCAAGACAACCACAACCTATGATGTGCAAAAATGTGCTGCACAAGGTTGACACAGGGGAATACCTGCTGATATGAATAAAACCTTTTAAAAGTTCTAGAGCTGCTGAAGCTATGGTCAGCGAAGAAATTAGCAAGCTTGTCAAGAATGGGCTTTTCATACCATTGTCAAGTTTATGCGTGAGTCTGATTCTTATAGTAAAAAAGAAGAACAGATTACATTAAGTGGTGATCAACTATTGCCAACTGAACAAAATTACTATGAAGTTTCATACCCAATTATGAGGATTGACAACATGCTCATTAACCTAAGGAACTCTAAATACTTTTTGGTGATGTATTTAGTTTCAGGGTATTGGCAAATCAAATTGCCAAAAAGGATCAAGAAAAATTTGCAATCATTACTGCACAGGGACTCTATCAGACAACATGAATGCCCCAAGGATTGTGTAACATGCCAGCCACCTTCCAAAGAGCAAGAGACTCTATCCTTAATGATCTGAAGCTATACTGTACCTTAGTATATCTGGATGATATAAACGTATTCATATGGACCTTCACGGACCATTTGGAGCACTTAGAAGAAGTGTTCAAGTGCCTGGTGACAGCAAACTTAAATTAAGATGAAGAAATGTTATTTCTTTAAGAAGGATCTTGAGTAATTTTGGAGTTTTGTGATTAACTCCAGAGTACTACAACCTTAGCAGCAGAAGATTATGCAATTGAACGGATGTCAATCCTGAAGAGCGTTTGAGATATCTAAGACTTTCTTGGAATAGTTAGCTACTATTGCTGATTCATAAAAATTTCAAAAAAATGCAGAGCCTTTATTTCAATTATTGAAGGATCCAAAAAAATTTATGTGGAATGAAGAAGCCCAAGAGCTATTTGATAAATTACGCTGATATGTAATAACCAGTCCTGTCTTGAAGTACCCAAATTTTGATTTGTAATTTATCATCCAAACCAATACATTGTTGATGGCAATTGGAGCCTTTTTGAGCCAAGTGGATGAGGACAGGGAAAAACATATGTTGGCCTATGTGAGCCAAACACTTAAGCCAGCAGAGAGAAATTATATTGTGATGGAGCACGGTTGCCTCATGGTAATCTATGTGTGCAAGCAATTCTGAGTGTAAATCCATGGACCGCAATTATAAGTAGTGAAGGACTACTCATCCTTGCGCTGGATCCATAATCTAAAGAAACCAGAGGGGCAACTGGTCTGATGGGCTTTAAAATTACAAGCCTATGATTTTAAGATTTTACAACAGGCCAGAGCAGTGCATCAATATGCTGACGGACTATCAATCTTGCATGCATCCATATTGTCCATCATCAAGTGGATGGATTATTCCAAAAGATGATCAAAGGCAATGTCAGGGATGAACCCCGAAAAAGTCAAGGTGCACTCAAGAAAGCAATAGATAACATTAATATAAGACATGGAAAACTATCTAGGAAGATAGACAGAAAACTATTTTTTATTCCTGAAGCCATCTGAATGAGCGGAAATAATATAATCTGTACACAAAGTCATCAGCCATGGTGGCCTAAGGAAGACCATGAACCATATTCACCAGCACTATTACTGGAAATCAATCAGTTATGATGTTGCTGACTACCTGGCCTGTTGCGTGGAACGCCAACTACACAAGCACCTTAAGAATGTAACAGGATGCAGGCTAGTTCTCCCTAGATTCATGTGGCACACTGTGTCAATAGAGGTGATGGGACTCCTGAGTATCAGCACAGTAGGCACAAAATATATTATAATGGCTATAGACCATCTAACTAGATGGAGAAACCAATGCCTTAAGAAAAGTGGATGCTTTGAGCACAGCAAAGTTTATTTTTAGATCAGGTGGTTTACATCCATGGATGCCCTCAAGTGATCTTGTTCAATATGAAACCAACTTCACCTCTTATGTTATCCCAAGGCTCAATGAATTGATGGAAATCAGAGGAGTAGTATCAGTTCCATACAGACCAGAACAAACAGAATGGAAGAAGATTTTATGGAACGTTAGCTGTGATGCTAAGGAAATTGGTCGCAGGGAAAACTTCCACTTGGGGAATGTATCTGAGTTCAGTTACCTTTACCTATAATATAAGTCATCACATGGCATCAGAAAAAACGCCGTTCAAATTGCTTTATGGACAAAGGGCAGCATTGCCACCAATTTTGTATTTTGCAGTAGAGCCAGCAGTGAGGATGAGTACTGATCAATACCTGAACTGACTGGCTAATATGATAATTGAACTACAATTATAAGCAATCAATATGACTGTTGAGATTCTGATATGACTGAACAATAATCCTTAAAAGCTATGGCAGGTTAGGGAGAATCCACCAACTTAAGATAGTAGTTACAATTATTTGAGCGCCTTGAGACGAGGCGATATTGGGATATAAAGGATTATTATTGGACTGCCTACAAAATAGGGCGATAAGGCAATGCTGACATTTGATGAGTATTAAGTAAGATTGCCTTGAACTAAGGCGATAGAGAATAAAATACCTTACTATGCTGGAACCAATGAGATACGGTGGAACTGAATAGCTAAGCTGAAGAAATGGTATTGACTGAAGTTGATGAGATATAAATGAGATGAGAAAATTGAAGAAGGAGGATTGTTAGTAGGTTTGAGTGAGTGGAACAGCAAGGATCTGCTGTAGGTATTAAATTAAATAAAAGAGTGTTATTGGGGCAATTGCTCCACATATATTAAAGCTTATTACAATTTTTTGGACTACAATTGTAATATCATTGGTTCTATTGCTCAGAAGGCTTAACCCTGTGCAAAACCCCTTCAGCGTATCTCTAAGATACCGTCAAAATTATAACAACGACCTTAGGAAAAGGATCAAAGTGAAATCAATGAACAATAAGAATTGATCAGCAATACAGGAGTACCATGTGGGGGATAGGGTAGCCTATCACAGCACACATGGTTTTGGATGGATAAATAAGCTGGATGATTTGTGTTCAGGTCCATTTTAAATGATTGCTAAGATGGCAACTGATGCCTACACGATTAAAAACATTGTGGATGGTTGTGTAGTGAACCAGCCCATACAAAATATCTTAAGTATTAGATCTAGTAGAGAAAAAAGTGCAATGTTCCCAAAGGACCACTGAACCTAGAAAATTTAGGCTAAGTTCTAGTGTTGGTCAAGTCCCAGGGGGGCGCTGAACCATGGTAGGTGGTTAAGTCATAAAAATAGACCTCTTAACCACTATAGGTGGTCAAGTAAAAAAATAAACCACTTAACCAGAGTAAGGGAAATGAAAAGATGGACCTCTGAACCTAATAGAAGGCTAATTACCATTGAAAAAAATAAGATAAGGAAAAATAATATAAGATTAAAGATCAGAAAGAAAAAATATGTAAAAAGTATAAAAATGCAAAAAAATATAATAAAATTCATTTTTTAATTATATGATCCCAAAATGCGTCTGGTGATGTCCCCTTATGTTATCATTAGGACCAACTCAGAATGAAGCTGGGTCTTCCATGAGTAATTCTGAGATGTGGAAAGAAGCAACACACATTGGTAGAATCAGTACAGGTTGAAACTGGATTCTCCAGGAGTAGTCCATTAAGAAATAATGCTCAGCCTGGGGGAATACCAAAAACAAGAAATTGAAGAAGCCGCCTGAGAAAATTTTTAATGATGAGGGGTCATATAACCTTGACCTGGGGGAAAACAGGTTTTCCAGACCTGTGTATTGGCAAGAACGCCCTCCTAGGCTGGATCGCATGTGGAAGTGGGAACTGTGCTCTGTGGAGGTGACAGTAAGAAAACATGGAATGGAAACATTCAAAGAAGGAGAACTAAGCCAATATGCATTAAGCAAGGAACAGAGATGGACCAAAAGCACTCTGAATCTAAACCATGCTAGCGGACTCAGTCATAATCCACACAGCATAAGCCCCTCAGAAAATCCTCATTTCTGGGTAGTCTGGTCAAGAGGGAGAATGTGTTAGAATTTTTCCCCACATTACACAGCTTCATTGTTTGCAATTAGTCTTCTGGTTCACTTAGGGATCCATCCCCAATATTGAATATTGAAGTTATTGATCACTAACACAATAATTATTGTTCAGAGATATACTAGTAAATTTATTAATCTGTCAGATCACAATCACCAAGATTAGTGGGTGTTTCATTGGGGATGTTCCCCAAAAATAAAAAAGTATTTAGGGGTCAAATTAATTATCAATCCCTTAATTGGCTTGTAGGAGTTGATCAGGTTTAGTTACTGATTGACTAAAGGTTTTTGATTTACTGGCGAGTAATTCCACTGTCATAAATTAACTTTTGAGTTAACCTTTCCTGGAGCGCAATCTGCTATTTATAGGCAAGAGTTTTAATACCTAAGAAGATTGTTGCCAGATGTTGGGATATTTGCCCACCTTTCCAGCTTCCTAGGTTATCTTCTGGTTCTCTAGGGGATAAGTCCCACTAGCAAATTAATAAGAAATTGGTTGACCTTGATTTTAGGTTATAATGTATGCAGGTTTTGGGTAATTCTCCAGGTTCAGATCCATTGAAAATCAATCTGTGAGCATGCTTAAGATCTTATTGGGCAGAGTTGCTAATGGAATTGAGGCATCTGATAGTTGATCATTGATTAACTATTAGGTGCAACGATTGTGATCAATTTAGTTCCATCACTGACTGATTAGGAATTTAATCAGCTGTTGTAAGGTAAGTGATGCCGCCTGCAACTAGAAAATCAATCAGTTAGTTTGCAACCTGCTATAATGGGTAAAGAGTCCTACTACCTAAGCAGGTCACTATCTAAAGGGGTTGGTTCACTGCAACATAGCAGGAATGTTAGGGACACGTTTTCTGTATCTTTTCATATAAGGTCTCTTGGATGTCATATGGAGGAATCCTTAGCCCAAAGGAGAAGACCATCGCCAGAAGAGACTTCACAGGGTAATTAAATGGCAACAGCTGCCGTTTTATGGCTGAGGCGCCAACTGAAGAGTTAAGCACCAAATTCTTCCTATAAATTCCCTAGTAAATTTTATTAATGCAAATCAGTTCAGATTTTACCCTAAATCGAAATTTAATAAGGTAGTCTCAAGAGTAGTAAAGTATTATTCAGACTTACCCATCCTGGGGTTGATACAGGTTTTAGGAATATATCAGCAAGGTTGACTGAGAACCTTACATGGAAGGTAGCCATGGCAGACAAGAGCTTATGTTTCTAGTACCTTAAAGTGCGGAATAAATTACTGGGATGTAAGAGGTTACATGATTGAGGTGAAATAAATTATAAAAAAGATTGGCGACTAACTGTTGTTCAACATTAGCACTTCTTTAGCTCTTGCATCAGACCATTCTGTATTGTGAAAATGTACCTGATTAAGGGGGAACTATTCTAGAGAAGATGACTGGCTAACTGTTGTCACACATTAGCACTTCTATATTTTCTACAAAGAGTCATTTCAAATTGTCATTAATATTTATACCCCTTCATAATTATAATAAAAGATCAAAATAACATTGATAAGTTCTATTCATCTTCAGTTCATTATTGTTGTAGTACAATAATTGTCAACTATTTTGTGTGATGAAGAGTAAGGATCAGATATCCTTAGAAGAGAAGCAGACCTTTGATGTAGATCTCCACTAACTCAGCGTGACGGTACTGATGACAGGAACTCTGAATCTGAGACTAAAATAAGTTCAGCTGGGATATGGAATAAGTCCTTATTTGTCAACCTAATCAGTAATTCGTGGATCATTCCAAGTTTAGCGTTGGACCACCAATTAACTTGGTTTATTTATCCAACTAAGGATAATAGTCTTCATACTCTTATTGCCCATTTATTTAATACTGTCAAGCAACACAAATTGTGCATATAATTACCTGTGCATTTAATATGGGCTTGATCATCAACAAAGCCAGACTTTAACAATTGATACTCTTTTCAGAAGATTTAGAGTAGCCACTAGTTTCAAGATTATAGTACCAGATAAGGGTAAATTTGATGGAAATTAAGTGAAAACGTTGGAACATGTTCTCATTTCGACACAGAAGACGTCACAACCAAGGAGAGAAGAGAACCTAAGGATATTTGATGACGTAGATCATTGTTTCACGTGACCATGAAGGGTTAGCTCATTGGTGATGGCCGCCACTCCCAATTGGGGCGCCAAATAAAGAGTTGTGCACTGAATTTCCTATAAAAATCCCTTGACTTTTTTTATAATAAAGCAGAAAAAATTAGCTCTAATTGAATATACAATTATCTATACTTTATAATTTAGACTTTTTGCTCTTGGGAAGAGAAAGAAGGACAATAAGATCCTTTGTCTAGATTATTGTTGATTTATGAGGAATCAGAGAGACAAGAAGAACCTCTGAACCTTACCCTAGTTAAATTCTTCCAGAAGGATAGTAATGAAGTCCCTAACATTTTAGAAGAAATCAATATTAGGACAAGCACCAGGTTGGCGTTGGACCTAATCATTATTATAGCTATCAGATAAACTAGAATAGTAGACTTCATACTACTATTGCCCATTATATTATATTATCAAATCAAACAAAGCACATATAAGAAACCTGTGAAAGTTGAACAAAGAGAGTCAAAGTGAGCCATAATTCAGAACGAGAAATCAATTACAGTTTTACCAATTTGGTAATCATTCCAGAAGAGAAAGTAGAGTAGCCATCGGTTCCTTAAATTTAACATGAACTATTCTTATCTTATCATATCTCTTTAAATAATAGAAAAGAAGGGAATTTATAGGGGAATTTGGTGACTAACTCTTATGTTGGCGCCCCAATTGGAAACAGAAGATGTTGCCGATGAATTAACACTCCAAAGTTGCACCCAACTATGATCTTCCTCATTGGTCTAGTCAGACTCTGCTTCTGACTAGAAATGCGACCTCTTCTGGGTTGAATTGATTAACGTGTCTCAACGCCTTCACTCAACCCCATCACATTACCCTTATAAGATTAGCAATCTTCTTAGGTAATGTGATCTTTTACCCATAAATAGAAGGTTACATCACCTAAAAGGTTAACTTACAAGTTGCTATCAGAAGCATCATCAACGCACAACTACTAATAGATCCCTTAATCAATTGGTGACAAGCTCTGATCAACTTTCAAAAGATAATTAAATTATCAACAATAAAATCAATAATCAAATTAATTGTTTATTTTTGGGGAACATCCCCAATGAAACATTAGTACCTTACAGGATCAAAATTTAGCGGATTAGTTAATATTTGTTAGGGGTTTAAGCCAAACAATAGTTATTGTATACAACAAAAAACTCTCATATCCACTAGAGGGCCTCATCTCCTAGTGTGAAAGCAGATGGTAATATAATCTATTAATCTAGGTAATGTGGTCATATTAAAATCCCAACACATCCACCGTTTGAACAGATTATCCAGTGATGAAGATCTTTAAAAGCAGGCAACATTTTCTTTCTGGCCTGAAACCACCCACACTGTTTAAAGTTAATTTCTTTTTAAGTCCATCTCCCTTTTCCTTGTTCAATGCACCTCTGTTTGGTCCTTCTTCTTAGCGCATTTCCTTTTTATGTCCTTCTTGCTGCCTCCTCCTTAGAGAACAGTTCTATGGCCCCATGCCAAACCAGGACTATTTCAAGCATTGTCACCAATGATATATCTGGAAAGCCTGTATTACCACAGATTGGGCTTCTACAACTCCCCATCATTCAAAGGATTCTAAAGCTTCCCCAATTTCTTGCTTTATGTACTCCTCAGGCTGGACACTCCATTTTAATCAGAGAAGTTCATACTTAACTCTTTTCTCCTCAGGCTTCTTCTCAGAAAATCCAGTTCCTTATCAGGATGATCCTGCCAATAATATTGGATTATCATTCATCCCGCCACAATTCATACACCTTCTCATCACTTGACAATGATAGGTGAAAACACCACCAGATGCTTTTGATTGCAGTAAATTAAAAAATTAATATCATAGTATTTTCCCTCTTTTTGTCTTTTTTATATATTATATATATTAATTATGTGTTTTTTCTATTTTTGCAATGGGACTTAACCTGAAAGTAGTTTAGAGGTCCATTTTTTCTTTTCAACTACTCTAGTTCAGAGGTTCGTTTTTAAAGAATTTAACCAGCTTAATATGGTTCAGCAGTCTCTATTAAAGACTTAACCATTACACCAGTTAACTATTGTTTTTAGGTTTAGTGGTACATGATAAACATTGCAATTTTTTCTTAGATCTAATAATTTAAGTATTTGGCATGGACACTGTTCACTATATGACCATCAGCAATGTTCTTTATCATATAGGCATCTGTCTCTGACTTGGCAATAATCTCAAATGGACTTGGTCATAGGGCGTCCAACTTTTTCTTCTTCCAAATCCATGGGTATCACAATAGACTACCTCTTCTCCCACATAGTACTCTATCAGCGCTGGTCAATTCTTGTCATCCATCAGTTTTAATGAATTTCTTCCTTCAATGTCATGTTGAATTCCTGTAATTGCAAATCAATTAATATTTTCTAGTCAGGTTAATTATTGCTTTGCACTAATCTCTGATGCTGGATCCATGGCTAAGTATAAAATTGGCGGTAATGAGGCTCTTCATCCATATATGAGTTTAGTTGGCAATATCCCTGTTGTGTATGATAACAGATATTATAGGCAAAGGTAACTGAACTCAAATAAGATCTCAAGTGAAAGTTTTTGCCACTACCAAATTTTTCAAATCACGGCTAGAGTTTTGATGACTCTTTATACCATTCCTTTTATCTCTTGGTGGTAGGGAATGGGCATCACTCCTCAGATTCCCATTAGTTTGTTCAGTCATGGGATCACATAGAATGTAAAGTTGGTTCTGTTGTAATTCAATTATAATTGTGGGCATCCATGCTGGTACACTACTTGGTCCAGTATGAATCTCACTGTGCTTGTAGCATCTACTCTTCTAGAAGCTTTTATTTCTAACCATCTAATCTGATGGTTTATTGTGACTATGATGTATTTTTCTCACCTAGTACTAACAATTAATGGTCCCATCACATCTATTGACACCATGTGCCAAAATAAACCCAGGGCATACTAGCCAGTATCCCATCACATTCTTGTATGGCTTGTGGAGTTGACATTCCATGCAACAGGCCAGATAATCCGTGACATCATAATTGATCAATTTCCAGTAATAGTGCTGATGTAAACGGTCCATGGTTTTTCTTAGGCCACCATGCACAATGACATTGTGTGCAGCTTGAATGATTTCCGCTCATTCTTGGTTTACAAATTAGTACCAGTTTCCATAAATTGATTTATATAGCTGTCATTCTACATTTCAGTATTTTATATCACTTTCTTCAGCGCACTTTGAATTTCTTGGGATTCATACTAATATTCCCTTTGACCATCCAATGGAATAATTAATCAGCTTGATCATAAACAACTTGAACATCATGTAATCTTGATAGTCCATCAGCATTCTGATGTGTTGTTTACGCTCAGTGTTTTAATTTAAAGTCTTAGGCTTGTAGTTTTAAAGCCAAATGGGACAGTTGCCCCTATGGTTCCTTAAAAATATGTAACCAGCGTAGAGACGAATGGTCATTCACAACTTTGAATTGTTTCCCATGAACTTAAACTCAAAATTGTTTTCAGGAATAAATCACCTTAATCAATTGCACTCTG
This sequence comes from Massospora cicadina, assembly GCA_022478985.1. Taxonomy (NCBI): domain Eukaryota; kingdom Fungi; phylum Entomophthoromycota; class Entomophthoromycetes; order Entomophthorales; family Entomophthoraceae; genus Massospora; species Massospora cicadina. The sequence continues at coordinate 30,020 of JAKSZP010014794.1, forward strand.
TCACAGTGTAATTCCTTTCTGCTGGCATCAAAGTTCTGCTCACATATGCCACTAAATGCTCTTACACATCATCTACTTGACTTAAAATGGCGCCAATTGTCATTAATGAGGCAAAATATAAATAAAAATTTCTGATTGAAATTTGGGCATTTCAGGACAAGACTAGTCATTAGATATTTTCTTAGCTCATCAAACGCTTCTTGGGCCTCCTTATTCCACAAAATCCTTTTTTTGGATCCTTTAGCAGGTAGAATAGTGGTTCAGCGATTCCAGAAATTTTTTTTGATAAATTGGCAATAGTAGATGACCATCCCAAAAAAATTTTATGTCACAAATGCTCTTCATAATTGATATCCGCAAATGGCCATTATTGTCTTCAGTTGTGGTTGCAATCTTCTGAGGTTGTCACAAACTCCAAATACTCAAGCTCTTTTTAGAAGAAATATCATTTTTGGCTTAAACTTTAAATTTGCTATCACTAGGAGCTTAAACACTTCTTATAAGTGCTCCAGGTATATGGTGAATGTCCTACTGAAAATGTTGATGTCATCTAAGTACACCAAAACGCAAGTCAACATTAAAGCACTCAGTATGGAATCAATCGCCCTCTGGAATGTCGCTGGTGCATTATATAATCCCTGGGACATTCTCATTGGATGTTATAATCCTTGTGCAGTGACTATTGCACAATTATCTTAATCTTTTTTTGAAAATCTATATGCCAATATCCCAAGATCAAATCCATTTAAGAATAATTTAAGCTTTACCTTATGGTAAAAAACCTAAGTGCATAATATTGCTTTATGACTGAAGGTTGTAAAAAACTTTCTTAACATTTAATCTATGTTATGATAGGATACTATCATTGTGTTTTATCATTTAACTCTTAAAAGAATAATACATTAGATGGTTAGATTACTTAAGTAATGGTTGGATTAGCCTAACTAAAACTTTGTATGACAGCAGGCAAGTAGCTGGTAGATAGGTTAGATTTTATTTTATCTAGATTAAATTAGACAGCATACAAGCTATGGTAGTTTAGGAGATCATCTTATAAATAAATCATTATAAATGTTTGTTTAATTCAACCTCTACTCCTAGACTATTTATTAATCTTAGACATAATTGACACAAATATTCTATGAAATATAGATATAATTGTTCAGTTAAATTGATTAGTCTAATGTCTCAGGTATAAGGTTGGCAGTTTATACTTATTTAGTTTCATTAGTTAGTTAATTTTACCAGTCAATTATATGGTAAACTTTCAGATATCTATCTATTTTTATTTAACTGAGGCAAGCTGACCAGAGGACAGGCATTACCAAAAGAAAGAAATGACATGAAACCCAAACAGGGTCAACTCCATCAAAGAAAGTTTTTAATTCCAGATCGAGACTCAAATTTTTCTGGTTACATCATGGGTAAGGTTTTCGTGTTATTAGACCTACTAACCGCCAATAGCTTCCTTTGGCTGGCACCCCAATCAATGTGCAAAGGGTGGGAATTGAACCCGCAACCTTCAGGTTGGTAGCCATATGCCCTTACTGACTCACCTTCCACCCCCTTCAGATATCTATTTATATTACCTCATTTTATATATTTGGTTGATTTAATTGGTCAATTTAGAGTAATTTTACTGATCACCATATACAATAATTCATTTTAGATCTAGTTGATTTTATTGGTCATTCTATGCTATATATCTGATTGCCATCTACAATAATTTTTTAAATTTAGTTGATTTTATTGGACAACCTATGCAAAGATGATCCACACCCATAATACTTTAAGCTCATCATATATGATCTCATAATTGCCTGGATTTTGAACATACCCCTCAGCCATAGGACATATATCATGTCAAAATACTTGATTTCCCATAGGCAAATAAGCACGTCATTGATCCTCAACAGCAGACATGAATCCTTCTTGGTAATTTCATTTAATTGGCAGTAATATATCACCACACAATTTGATCTGTCCTTTTACTTCACAATAGGGATTGGAATCACCCAAGGACTCAATGATGGTATGAGGAGCTTATGCTCAACCAGTTTACTTATTTCTTCACTGATTACTTCTTCAGCAACCTTTGACTGGCAGTCAGGTCTCATTTATATTGGTGGGTTTCCCCAGTTTCAACCTTATGGATCACATTTTTAGTGCATCCAAGGTCGTGGTCATCCTGGGCATATATCAACCAATATTTCTCAAATAGTCGTAACACTTATTTTTGTTGTCATTTTAAAATCAGCTAGTTGCTCACAATTGACCAATATATTAATGCTTTCAGCTCTATCCATCAGTAATCCCATTTTTATTCAAATTCCAAAGTCATGGACTTCTCTGATTTCAGCCATTGGTATTAAATGAACAAACATGATAACTTGATTTTTCTCTACTTTCATCAGTTTTTTGCTTAGATTGGCCAAAAGCACTTATATTTTGCTATGGCCTAAATTATAATCCCTGGCACTACCCATCATTATAGTCTCAATTTAATCCATGGGCTGTCAGACAATTACAAGTCCAATGTATTAATAAGAGTGGTTCAGAGGAAAATAATAAAAATATTGGCCAAAAGACCCTGATTAATTCCTAGTGGAAACCCTCAAATTGGGGCAACACTTCTATTATATTCAGGCAAATAAATAAGTTTGGGCAGTTGAATTGCACCAAATTGTCAGCCAAATCTGGAGAGCCATTCTGAGGTCCCTCCCCTCTTACAGAAAATTTAGTACAACCAACACCGCGGAGACCAGCCCCCTTTATAGGGTTGGAAGGGGTCCTGCAAAGTGTAAATATTTTTGCACTCAATGATTGGGTAAAATATATAAAATTGTTGCCTCATGGACATATCCTACCTGCAAATTGACCTTTCATTGGCTGTTCTGCCAAAGTAAGGTGATTCTCCTGATATCCAATAGGTAAAATCCCCATATTCCTTAATTTGGACATTACTAAGTTAATTTAAACTTCATATTGATTTCCCATTAAACCCCAATATAGTTTAAATACTAAGTTTCAGATATTGAGAGGATTCACTTTTATCCCTCATCATAACTTAATAAATCTCATAAAAATCCACCTTTTATGTATTTTTAGTGGTTTATTATTATAAGATAAGTGGTTTAATATTCCTTTAAAATTTTATTCCAGCAGTAGAGGATAAAACTTTTCCTGCAACTTTGTTAAAATAGGGGCTAAAACACACCTGTGAGCATACAGCATACCCTAATTCTAACAGGGGCCAACAAATTCTCAATATTTGTTTCAGTATATCTAGCATTATCTTGTGTTAACTATGATCTGTGTTTCCAAAAAATTATTATCCATCATTTTCATCCTCAACAGTATCCCACAGTTTTCAAGAATAATTTGTGAAATCTCCTTGTTTTTCATCTAACCAACCTGCACTGGATGGGAATTATGCCATCGTTGTAAGTTAAATTTACAAAATCATTACTCTTCATCAGCGGAGTTTCACCTCTGCTGATATACCAAGAGCAGGGTTTCCCCAAAATTGTTAGTGTATTCTCCTCAAAATTGCGTTTGACACCATACTTTTCAGGAATTAATTTAAATGAGGAAATCATAATTTTTGATTTGTCAACACTATGGTGGGAGCTGATACCACCAGAGAACTGAAACAAAGCGGTAGTGCATTTTATGCTCCGCTGGATGTTGTGGTCTTCAGTTTAGAGTATCCAATTCTTTGAAGTGATCTAAATATGATGAAATCTTCATTTGCTTTGCCAACTTGCTCAGAACAATATTAATGGGCACAAACTGTTAATTATCACCCATAAATTTAAATGATTGACTATAATATCTACATAAATAAAAACAGAGTACTGTAATAGTGTGTATTGAGTAGATTGTGACATTATTCACCAAATCTAAAGTATATTTTCTGCATGGAAAAATTAGATAAAAGGCTTTTTGATAGTACTAATATAGAAAGAAACGTTTTCTTCATATAGTTTCAACTAGATTAGTTTTATCTTACTTTCCCCAGCTCTGATCTTTTCCTCCTACTGATGAATGTATGAATGATTAGCTTACTTCATGATTTTGGGGATTATCCTCTTCACCTTTTCTTGAGTAATTGCATTTACATCCAAATTAACTGGTTGGTAGAGCGTATCAGATGTGGCTTTATCTACAAATAAATCAGAAATGTCCAGGCCATCTCTAGAAATATCAAGAGGAACAGTTTTAATTGCAGTGCTAGATTGTTCCATATCTAGACTGCTAGTGCTTTTCCTAAATCTTGATTAATTTCCTTTTCTTTAGCCTTCAACAGAGTAACTTTCTCCTTAGGCTTCTTATACCAACATTGAGCAACAACATGTCCAGGTTTCCCAAATTGGTGGCAGCAGATTTAAGTTTTATCTGTTTGTTTCTGTCCTCTGGGATTATTCACCTTTTTTTACTTGATTTGGTTGTTTTTTATAGGGATATTCAAATTTCGTTGTATTTTTCTTAGTGAGAATCGCTTTGAAGGTTCAATTATGTGCTTCAGATGAAGATCCTAGTTCTTGAGATACTCCACCATCTGCGATGTGGAAGTCTGGTTTACAAGTTCCAACGCCATGGTGCATTGCAAATCTCTGTGGGGCCAAAGCGTCAGTTGCATTGCTATGTATTCATCAAAGTCTGATAGAACTTTTTCACCAGACAGGATCTGCAATTCCTAGTAAAATTAGTCAGTAAAAGCAGCCAATGTTTCATCTCTTTTTAATTGAATGCCTATAAACTCCTGTTTATGGTTAGCCATCCGTGTAAGACTACAAAATCACTCATTATAGCTTCTTTGGCGTCGCTGTATGTCCAATTGTCCCCGTTTAGGTGGAGCAACACCAGATTTTGACAATTGGCATCTAAGCAGTTCATTACAGTTACTGCTTTCTAGTGGTCACTATATTCAAACATTGTCATTTCAAAAGGCAAAAAATGCTGGTGCATTATCCCAGTAAAAAGTGGGTAATTTTGGCATATTCTGAAATTCTTAATTTCTCCACTGGCAGGAGATTCCTGCCTGGTAACCCAACTAATGATAGGTGTAACTTTGGGAGTATTTATGAAATTTAGAAAAAAATCAGGCATATTTATTGGGGTTTGTCCTTTCCCAACTGGATGTATATGAATCTTGTTATTGGCTTTGTTTGACTCCATCTGGGTGCAATCACACCTGTGGTTTTCAAGTTCTTCTATGCACTTTAGCATTCACGCTATGTCTTCATGCATCTGGAAAAAGCGTACTATATTTTAATTCATGTTTAGTTTTCTGAGTTAATGTCTCCTTGATTAGTTCAGTATCTTTTTGTTTCAAGGAGGCGACCTTCCCATAAAGAATATCATTGACTTTTCTGATTTGTTAAATCTCCTTCTTGTTTTTTTTCATATGCTCACCAAAGTAGCGAATTTGGCTTGTGATGCTGAGTTCAGCGCATTCTTATTAACGGTTTTTAGTTCTGTCTAAAGCTTCCGAAGTTCATCCTTGTATGACAATGCACTAGTATGTTCTTTTATTGCATATTGGCCTGAAAACACTAATACCTCTCTAGTGATTACCAAATATAGATTTTTTGAGAGCTGTGTACTCAATTAACCTCAGTAATTAATACCATTGTAAACTTTCAGCTATGTTGCTCACTTTAGCTCTCCAGTCTATTGCACAGGTTTTGATATGTACGTTGTAATATTATTGATATATTTGAAGGGGTTAGCAAAAATATTAAGACTATCGCCCTAGTTGAGTTTCTCAATACCAATTTGAGTATTGTATCCGATGCTGGATTGGTGCCTACCATTCTAATCCTTGAAGGTCTTTCTGGAATGCAAGGGAACTTCTCCCTCTGACTCTTCCTTCTGGTGAAACTTAGCCTACTCTTAGGTTCAGAGGTTCTCAGTTTTTTTATTTACGCAGAAGTCCACGGAGATCTTGATATCCATAAATAGACAGCAAATACAATCCTTAGACTATAATCCCAAGAGCATAAATATACACTAAATGTATGACAGTCTAAATATTAAATTATTTGAACTGTTATTAACTTATGTTATCTGTTTAGTTAATAGAATACAAGTGAGTTATATTTGTTTTGGCGCCCAACTCTTATGTTGGCGCCACAATTGGAAATTGCAGCTGTTGCTGTTGTATTAACTATCCAAAGTTGCACTCAGCAATGATCTTCCTCATTGGTCTAGTCAGATTCTGATGCAAACTATAAATGTGACCTCTTCTGGGTTGAATTGAAGACCGTGTTCCAACGCTTTCACTCAACCCCAGCGCATTATTTTAGTTGGTTAGCAACATGCTTGTGCAATGATACCTTTTACCCATAAACACAAGGTCACGTTACCTAGAAGTTTAACTTGTAAGTTGCTATCAGCAGAATCGTCAACGCCCAACAACTAATAAATCCCTTAGTCTATTGGTGACAAACTCCTATTGCTTTTACAAAAAACTTAAATTATTAATAAAAAGATGGTAATTAAATCACTTTTTATTGCTAAGATTATCCCAATGAGACATTAGTACCCAACTGGATCAAACCTGGCAGATTGGTTGATGTTTGGTAGGGATATTTCGCCAAAGAATAGTTATTGTATACAATGATGACTCCCATATCCACTAGAGGGCCTCGTCCCCTAGTGGGCAAGCAGATGGTATAATAATCAATTGAGCTGGGTAATATGGGTTTATTAAGATACCAACACCACCCAAGAAAGATGTCTGGCCACCCAGTACCCAAGAAAATAAAGGCAAATATGGAGCCCATTTAGTCTTATAAAATTTTGGGAGGAGCAATGGATATAATATGGGCAAAGGAGACTACCGTGGTCAACTATTTCACTTCTTCTTCTATTGGACTCAAATAGGAGTTATGACTTAACGGGTGAGGAAATGTTCAGGGCACTCTTCACAAACTTGTACTTGAAGGTGAAGCTACACAGGTTTTAAAATGTACAGGCCTAAAAATGATACAACTTCTGTGGCTTCTTGAATTACATTAGGGCCTAGTGGTCCGTCCTAACAACTAATTCATACCATGCTCCCTGAAGAAGATACTGCCAATATGTGAGTGACCACAACACCACAGCAAGCTCCTTATCATATATGGCCCAGGATTGCTCCAAGGAGGAGAACTTGTATGAGAAGTAGGTGACAGGATGCTCCTCCCCATCATGTTCCTGGAGCAAGACAGACCACAACGCAGCTACAGAAGCATCACATGCCACTATAAAATGCTGGGATGGAGCAGCATGTTAAGAACAGGAGGTACCACAGAAAACTTCCTTGTTTGCTTTTATCCCGTTGGAAAACCTCCATCCACTTGAAGAAAACGTTCTTCCCTGTCAGAGAATTCAGAGGCGCACTAGCTGAGAAAATGCAGGAGATAATTTTCCAAAAAACAATTGTCTCCAAGAAACCTTACAGCTTTTTCTGAAAAAGTGGGCGTGGACTAGGACAGAATGGCCTCGAGTTATTAGAGGGAATGGCGTAACCATCCTTAAGGATCAAGTTACCCAAAAATTTGACTCCTTCCCCAAAAAACTCATAATTGCAAGGTTTCACATAAAGATCTGCCTTCTGAAGAGCAGCCAACACCGCCTCCAGGCACTTTGCATGCTTCTCAGGTGCTGAGGAATGTAACAGGATACTGTCAATAACACCACTGTGCAACTGAAGAGAAGATCGCCTAGTAAGTTGTCAATAATATGCTGGAACGTGGTGGATGCATTGTTGAGACCAAATGGCATTACATGGAACTGGAAAATGCCCCTTCTAGTATAAATTGCCTTAAGCCACTATTGGCCCTCTGATACCCAGATTTTATTGAAGCCATTCACAACATCAAAAATAAAGACACCCAAGAATTAGCAATTAACTGGCTGATTTTTGTTCCAGGGAAAGCAAAGAAGGATCATTCACTATGATAAAATTCAAATGGCCGTAGTTTATGCAAGGGCACAAAGTACCATCAGCCTTTTGAGTGAAAACAATAGATAAGTGATGGGAGAGGATTTTCAAAATACCCACCCTTTCTGGAGCATGTCATCTAACCACACCTCCAGGGCCTTATTTTCTTGCTCATATAAGGGTACAGAGGGCAGTTAATAATAATTATATCCACCATCAGGTGGAAAACCAAATAATACTCAGAGTGAGGTGTAAGGTGATTGGTTTATCCATGTTCAAATAGTCCTTATACTGCAATAACCCTGAAGGGAAATCAGGTGGTAATAAGTGGGGAGGAAATTGCAGAGATAGAACTCTTATCTCTGGTAGGGGAGCTTGTATCAATGAGCAGTAACTCGCCACATGAGTGGGAGTTCTCAAAGGACAAGAGATTGAGATTCAGGTTGATACTTAACTATTGATAACGCCACCAAACCACCCCAAGAATAACATTTACAACAAATCTGGCACTGCGGTAAACTGGTCACAGAATCAAAACTCAATCACAGAGAATGGGACATGATGTATCACTGCATATAAAGTCTTAAGGGTTGAAGAAGCGCACAATATCTAAGATCCTACCCCAAGATCTAGATCAAGGTTCTGAGCCACTTTTAAGCTCATGAAATTCCCAGCTGCTCCTGTATCCAAGAGAGCCTTGATAAATACCATTTAGGATCCCAACTGAATTTAACAGGCAACAAAAAGTGAGCATCATCTTGTTTACTTGCAACTTCATGGTACATGAGTATTGGGGAGGGTGTAACCACCGGGATATACACTGGGCTAGCTTTAAAGGGAGGAACAGTTTCTCCTTCTATATGTGTTACCTCAATCTCTGCCTGTTGTGCTGCAGACAATACATGCACCAATGGATTCAGAACCATTTAGTTCCCAGAGGCTTCTGACTCAGAAGTTAGAGTTAACCTACCAGAACACATTACTGTAAGCCTAGGGGAGAGTAAAGTAAGAGCTGGAACAAAAAGCATACCCACGCTTGTGACCCGTCCAAGATGAACATTTTGTGAGGAGACAGATGAGCTGAACAATTTTATTCTTGACTGGGGGTATCAGAAAAACTATCTGGGTCAGAAGATAATTTAAACTGCAACATAGAAGCTTTGCTTCAGGGTTGGGGTAACCTTCCTAAACCACCATGCTCACCAAGGTTATACCTTTTGCTTATAGAATAAAACCAACGCATCACCATACTTATAAAGAAGGACGGAGAATGACAAAAATCTAGGTTACACCATTATGTCAAGGTGATTGCTAATATAATTAAATTGCACTTCACCACAGGATGAATTATTACCCATAACAACAACTAGAATTTTACTGGTGAAGCCAATCAAAATGCTGGAAACAATGTGATTAAGGTTAATACCAAAGCCTAACAAATAATACCAGAATTAGAACACATAGCTAAAAATCTGGTATTGTAAAAATTCTAAATTTAATAATTAATTTGAAAATCAGAGTATTTTATTGCTATAAACTAAGGGAAAGTAGGAAAGAAAATGGAGCAACAGCAGAGCCTATTGGGGACTGCTGCTTTATAAGACCAATATGTGGGGAATAAGGAAAAGATGAATTCATCCTTGAAATATAATTGAAATTGAGTAATTGTGGATTGACACACAAATTGCTATTTTATGTTGATTTGTATCTGACCCTACTGGCTGGATTAATATCAAATTTTTTACCAAGATAATTTTTGTGGCACAATTCCACCTCATGAGCTGGTGACAATTCATGTAACAGCTGACAGACGCTCTCAAGGCAAGGGCAGATAAAGGCAGTAGCAATTTTAATCTTTGGGATGGAATGTTCAAACCTGTTAGAGCTTGCCTGCCTGAACTAAAGTCGAGGAGAGAAGTTGGAGGGGTGATTTTTGAGTCCAAGGTTGATTTAAACGATTTAGTTTATCCATTATCTCCTTGATCTCATTAATCAAACTCAAACTAGAAGGTATGCCTTCTGGAAAGTTGGGGAACTGCAACCTTGCTGTTAGAGATGGTTTTTGGCCACCACCACCTCTTGACACAACCTCTTGATCTTAAAAAATTACTTGGTGGTGAGAAGAGGTGGAAATGGGCCAACTTTCAAGGGGTAAGCTGTCACCCAATCTCAATAAAAACATAGGCTAGACCCCTCTGGTTGGTGAGTGGGTGAGAAGCCTTTTTGGCCCCTTCTTGGTTCTGAAGGGATGTTTCTTCCTATTGAGGTGTAGTGGGTGCTCCTAGGACTTACCCTACCCCAACTTTGGTGTCATCACAGTAAGTTGCTTAGGGTGAGTTGTAAGGTGCAGATGCTATTGGGGCAGCAACGCAGTTGGTGTTAGGTTTTGATTCAATTGTGCATGAGACCTAAATTTTAGCAAGAAAATATTGATTATAACCCACTTTATTTGGTTAGATTCTGATGCTTTTGTCAGGAAGTTGGTTCTTCTAGTATTCTTTTATAAAACCCAAGTGTCTTACAGTATGCTTATTTTTGGAAGATTACACGGTAAAAAACTTTTATAAAGTAGGACACTTTTAAACCATCAAGAAATTCTTATTGTTAGCTTATATACAGCTGCCCAAAGAAGAAGAGACTCAGTTTACAAGAAATTTACTTTAAAAAGATTAAGAATCTCTTTTAAGACAATATTTAAAATATATGATATCAATGAAGGCAATACTTTGATTATCCTTGCAATTAGGCAATAGTGTATTTATACCTCTAGGTCATTTCTCTTAGACTTAACTATCACTATCATGTATATTTGAGATAAGTTAGTTTTTATCAATATTATGCCAATCCTCTGAAAGGCATATCCATAGCACTGATAATCAACTTGACCACTTTAGCCTGGTCATAACTTAACAACTATCAATTTTTCCTATTTAAGGTCAAAATGCTCCAAACATTTGAGAGATTTATGAGAGAAGTAAAGGCACCAGGTTAAATATATGTCATTCAAAACCAAACAATTTTAACTACATCATATAAATACATATACAATAACTGAGGAGTATTCCAAAAGGATATTAAATAATAAAATGACCTAAACAGGATATTAGAATATTATAATAGTTTACACATTAGCACACATAATTAAAGTTGGTTATAGGTGCATTTAAACTGATTTCACTTATGATTATATGATATATTATGTATATGTACATAATTGTAGAATTATACATGTAAATTGGGAAGAGAGCATTATTAATTTCTAAAACCCATTCAAAGAAAAATTAATACTTTGCTAAGGCATTAAAAATTCTATTATAATCTTAAATAAATTTGTAGAAAACGCTGCTAAATTTGGGATTTACTAAGGCACCTTGTATATTGAATTTAGAAAGTTTGGCTTCAAAAATCGGAGTCATATATCAGTACTATGCCACCATAATAGGGAGGAACACAAAAATTAATTAAGCAGAACAATTTATCAAGCTTGATGGTTTTCTTAAAGGATTTTCTTAAACAATCCAACCATAAAAATCCAACAGGAGGTAGTGGAACGTGTGCATCCTATGTGTTAGTATGAGGCTGCTCTATGTCAAAAATTGGTGTACATTTACTAGCTTGCTTCAAAGTGGTTGAAGTTAAGAAATAAGTAAATTTAAAATGAAAGCAAGCAAGCCTTATACATAATATTTAGGAATTGATGTTGACCGCAGGTAACAAGAGGGGGAAGCTAGTTCCATATACAACACTTATTTTGGGGAATTTTATTTTATTACAAATATGTAAATTATTTAAGGGTAATCATTATTGCGTTTATATTTTATATACAAGTGGGACATTATATTAACGCCAGATTTAAATCATAGCACTTAAATATCAATTTTTGGTTTGGATCAAGACAGAGTATTTGATATAGAAAAAATCAAGTCTTTGATGTTGACTGATAGAATCAAGGGCTTTCATGGGTTAGATAATGAAAAATTTTAATTCTGTAAAGCTTGTATATTGGTAATGATAAAATCTTAATATAGGGGTCTAATTATGTAGTTCTTAGGGCTCAGAGAGGGTCAGAATTGGAGCTAAGAGTCATATATTTGGGACTTTGAGAGGGTTCACATTGGCGTTATAAGAGACATGGCCTTGAGGCTCCAAGAGGATCCTTCATCATAGCCTTAAGAGTTATAATTATTAGAGCTCTTAAAGCTATGCTATATCTATGCTCTGAGTTTATTGTTGGAATAAAGTTTAGTATCAGAATTTCTATACATGTAAATCAGGCCTTTTAATAATGTAATTGTAAATATATTCCAAAGGTTGGGAAATAGGAATTTCATTATATTGATACTCACAAATTCTAATTGATCTGATTAGAATAATAATTTATTTGCTTTGATTGAAATAAACGTTTATGAATTTATAAATTTTCACATATTTGCTTCAATTTTAGGTTTCCAAACAGCAAATTAAATTAGGGTAGGATACCCCAGTAATAGAATAGGGACTTCTATTACTGCCTCCTTAAGTTCAAAAAAATAGTACAGGGACTTTGGGTAGGGGACAATTATGTCTGTGTTGCGTTGTGCACCAATGCCCCAAACTGAGATAGCAAATAGCAAAGGCAGTCCATGGAGTTCCTGGTCTATTATATGCCATGCATGGAGATTTTCTGGATTTTATCCTCCTTTCCCATTCATTTTATTTCTCTTAATTGGTTTGGTATCATCCCCAGGTTGGCACACCTCAAATAAAATAAATACATAAATAAAAACAGCAAATTAATTTCTGGGATGATGGGATTTTTAAGCTCACAACGCCTAATGTATTTTGTTCTTTTTAGCTCTTGCAAGAGCTAATATTTAAAATAATTGGTTTATCACAAGTATTTCCATCTTTGAACTCTTACCAAATTATTTAATTTCTAATAAAAGCCCATTTTGCATAAACTTGACCCCTCACATATATGATGTTATAACATTTGGAAGTTTATTCATTTGGTTTATATGCCAATATATCTGGGTTTGGAAAAAACTATCTTTGAAATTCTAAAATGACTTTAGCACATCTCTCAGACAGATGGATAGAGCCAAAAACCTAAGCTAACTAGGACTCAATGGGTGCTTGGTAGATTCTTTACTATAGGAATTCTATGAGGTTGTATGAGCAGAAGCCCACAAAGTCAGCCGCGCAGGCGACCAGAGGTTGGGACCTTAGCATACATATTGTGTGTGAGGAGAGTGTCTATAACTCTACTATTTACAAGAAAAAAGGAAGAAATTATCTAAGATTAATTAACAAGGAGACAACTATTCCAATTATTAAAGGAAACCCAACGTTAGTGGGGCCAACACCTTTATGACAAAGATATAAAATATAATACCTCATTTAGGTGATAAACAGCTAGTCTGGCAAAGAGTAGCATCTGATAAGTAGATAACATAAATTAATAAGATAGCTTTATTCAAATATAAGAGAGATGGAAAACAGAGAGATTGGTTGGACAAACTTATTATATAAAAATTGGGGTGATAGGCCAGATCATTTTGTTAAGGCTTTAATTTAATTTTGGCTATTAACACAAAACTATTATTAATGGTTGTCCTATATCTTGAGTATGCATGAACATGAGACTTTGACACCAATTGAATGTTACATTTTTAGTAATATTTAATCTTTAAGATAAATTAAATCTTCATTTGAAGATCAAATGTAACAACCAAACTTCATTCAACTTTAACAGGTGATCTTCTGCGCCATTGATGTAACACCAAGAAACTCATCAAGAAATTTCTTGGGACAACCTGGGACTATTTGGCCTTACCCTAGCGTTTTCCACGGTATATCTGAGATCAGGGTGGGAGTCCAACTTGACCCCTTTGGCCTTCCTTATTTCCTCTTTGTCCCCACGATTTACACCAGAAATTATGTCATAATGAAATTACATTACCCTCCAGTTTCTGTGGCACCACCCCTCCTTCCAGGGCATCAGCAAAATAGAAATTCTTATGAGACGAAGGTAACTTAATAGCCGCAACTCAAGGAGTGAACTTTGGACTCACAGCATCAGGAAAGCACTTATGGAAAGAGGCAATCAAGCCATGAGCATGAGCGCAACCATAAGCTAAAACCCAGCTAATCTCTGTGGCATCAAAACCCTTCTAAGATACCAGGTATTCCATCCTTATTTTCACATGACGAGAGGCCATAATTACCTTCCACCTCCCACTTATAAACCCATCCACAAAGTATGACTCCAGCATCACAGGAGGAGAACCCTCAAACCATGTAAACTTTCTCATGAACATAGAAAAATCCTGAACTTCATTGAAGATCTAACTGGTAAGAGGATGGCCCACCTTTCTAATGATGTGGTAAGGTCCTATTCTCTTTGGTCCCAGTTTCTTGCATGGCTGCTTTATTGAAATGTTTCTGAATTTAAGAATCACCAAATCTCCTTCCTTTTACTCAACCCTACCCTTCTCTTCCAATACGTGATATCCTTGTAGGTACTAATTGACAAATCCAAATTTGTTATTTAACTCCTGATGTACTTTCTTGATGAACAAGGCAAAGTCTAACACAGCTTCCACCTTTGACCCACAACTGTGTTCCATGCTAAATGAGGGATTGTAAATATAGTTAACGAATAAGGGAGAACACCCAATTGAAGATTATGGGCGTTACTATAAATTAATTGAGTCAAAGGAAGATTTGAAATCCAGCCTGAGTGATCAGCTGTCATATAGCCCTGAATGAATTATTACATTCATTGTTTCACTCGTTCTTCCTGCCCATAAGAATGTGGGTGGAAGGTAGTTGATTGACATTGTCATACAAAAAGAGTATTGCAAAGCTCATCCCAGATATGGATGTTAATTGGGGTCCAAATTCACTGATGATCTCCCTTAGGTACGCCATGGGCGGAGAAAACGTGGGAGACAAACAGCTTAGCCATTCAATCTGCTGTTGCTGTGGAGTAGCATGGAATAAAGTGGGCGAACTTGATGATATGGTCCACCACCACCATGATAACATCATACCACTCATAAGAGGAAACTCTACAGTTATCTACTTAGAGGTAAATCCAAGGCCCTTCTGCTTTCTGGACTGGTGCCAACAAGCCATCAAGGGGCTGAAGCTTTGGCTTCATCCTGTTGCAAACAAGGCACTCCATGGTATACCGTGATATTTTTAAAGAGTTTACTTCTAGTTAAATGTGTGGCATAAGCCCCAGGGTTTTCACCTTCCCAGGATGCCCCACAGTTATCCCATAATGATGTTCCTTGATTATCCTCAGGTGATAAAGTCTAGCATGAACCCATAAGCGTCCCTCAAACCATACCATATCATCTTTTACATGGTACCCCTTCACTAAGTCTTCCTGGTTAAATTGCTCTTTAAATATAATGTATTTCTGGAGACAAAGATTATTTTAAGACAAACTGTCTGAAAGTACTATACTCTTAAGGTTCTCCAAGGAAGCGCGACCAGGAGCAGCAAGGTTTGTATATTGTTTATTTAGAGATTGATGTATCCCCCCATTGGGTTGGTACCACCTAGTGTAAAAAATATTTTGTTTATTTAACATAATCTTAATAAGAGAAATTACCAATTGCATGTTATGGAGCACACATTTTTGGGTTCAGGAGCTAATGCCAGATTGCAACTTAATGCATCAGCCAACTCATTCTCTTTGTTCTTTTTGTAAACTTTACAAGAAAACACAACTTGTTCAAGGGTCTCATGCCAACGAGTTTGGTGTAGAGTTATAATATGAGGGGCGTGGTAGTACAACAATGCGCAATGGTCCATAAAAACCCATAAGGGCTGGGAAGAACCATGTAGATAATGAATCAGTAAGTTAATGCTTTCACTAACACCAGTAATTTTTATCATAGAGTGAATAGCTTAACTCTGGTAGGGAAAATTTTCAGGAGAAATATCCCATTGGATGCTTCACTCCATCTATGCCCACGTGCAATAGAGCTGCAGCAATAGATAATTGGAAGCATCGCTTATTACTATAAGCTCCTTGCATGGGTCCACATGGTGAAGTACAGTGCAAACGCTCAGAATATCCCAAGTTCCTAAACGTTGTGTCAGTAAACAAGCCACATGCCCAAAATAGTTCTCTTGATCTAATGATGATCTAGATACTTTTACCAATTTGAGGAATTTTTCCCACTCTGAATGCGACTTGGAAAACGCATCATTGCTCTGCTGACTCTGGTGGGTCCTTTAACTGAGGTACTGAAGCCAATACAATCTCGTCACCTTTGAGGGTTCTATAGTAACCTATGTACTACTCAGTAAACCAGGGCATTAAAATGGGTTCCTTTACTGACCACACTTTATTAATAAACCTAATACTTCATTAATTTAAATTATAATAAAATAATATTAAGCAAATAGTTAAGTTTATTTGTGGTAGAGCGGCCTTTTTGTGTTAAATTTTGAAAAACTTGACTCTTAAGATTGTAGCTCGCTTTTGCTTTTTAATTAACTGCACAGATTCTTGACAAATTGCGTTGATTGATTTACTGAAATAACTGAGGCAATAATAGTATGAAGACTAATATAAAAGTTGAGTTCTCTTAAAGCCACGTTGAATATAAGGGCCAACACTAAAAATGTGCTTCTTCATCTTAAAAAATCTCTGAACTGACAGGAAACTCTTATCTATTCTCCTTGCACAAAGCCAATTGGAGATCTGATAATAAACTAAATAACCTAAAATATCTAATTTTCACACTTATCTCAAGAATAAGCTATACAACCAATGTATAAACTAGTAAGTTTTTATCAAATTTAGATCTGCTTTTATTAGGAAAATATTGGGGGGGGGTTTTATAGTACACTTGGCGCATAGATTTCAGCTGCCACTGGACATTAATTTTTTCCAGAAGGTTTTGACCCTTGAATTTAGCTTCTGAAAACTGGCGGGTATTTTTGCCTTGATTATTCTTCAGTAGCGTAATCCTCAATGTTCAGCAATCATTTATTAATGTCAGGAGCCATACACCAATTTATTAAAGCTATGTTTCCTGATGACGCCTAATACCACCGTAACAAGCGTTAAAAACAGTATGGTAGTATCAATAAGCTCCTAAATAGTTCAATTAGAACGATTTATAATAGTAATCTGACTAATGGGTATTAATCCCTTAAAAAATCAACTACTCAATATTGTTGGGGATGATCCCTGATAAAATACTAATTGAAATAATCATTGGAACCCATCCATCAATTATATATGACTAATAATTTAGTTGGCAATCATTTTTAAATATAAGATTGAAATACTAATTTTCAAAATGATTAATCTGATAGTGAGATGGATAATGTAATCAACTGATAATCCAACATATCCCCACGCTTGACCAGATTATTCAGCAGAATATAGAACTCTCATGGATGGAAGCTGCCTTGGGCTGTGGTCAGGTTTGGCCATCTGTTGGGCTTTTTGCCCATATTCCCAGATGGCTAGAATACTAGGGATTGCTAGGGGATAATTCCCTAATGTGAGGCGAATTGGAAATTGGTTAACCCTGATTTTGGGGTAACTATGTTTGGGGATTTTTAGGTTATTTGCCTGGTCAGATCCATCAGGGATCAATCTGAATGAATGCTTAAGATTTCATTGGGTAGAGTTGCTGACGAAATAGGGGCATCTGATAGTTGATTAACTATCAGCTGTACTGATTGGGATTGGTTGGGTTTCATCACCAACTGATTGGGAATTTAAGGAGTAAGTTATGAGGCGAGTGATGCCACCTGCAACTAGCAAATCAATCAGTTGGTTTGCGACCTGCCTTAATGGGTAAAAAGTCCCATTACCTAATCAGGTCGCTTGCCAAATATGGGTGGTTTGCTTGGATTGAGAGGAAAATGTTAGGGACACATTTTCTGACTCTTTCCAATTTAGGTCAAGAGGATGTCCAATGACAGAATCCTAGCCAGGATGGGGAAGACTATCACTGCTGAGATGAGGATGGGTGATTCAATGGCAGTAGCTGCCGTTTCATCAAAAGGTGTCAACTGAGAATTAGGTGCCTAATCCCCACTATAAATTCATAGAATTTACTAATAAAGAATATAGTAATACAGTATATAGTAATATAGAATTTACCAGATATAACTATCACTTTTACTTAAGTCTTAGATTAGTAAAATTTATCAGCATCCATTTGTTCTATTCTTTATCATGGATATTATTGCTGTTTGTGATAGTTGGGAGACTCTTTAAGAGAAGAGTAGGTTCTGAGCGGGGATCCAGAGAAGAAGCGGAATCAAATAAGATTTGCTGCCAAAGTTTATCAAACCAGAGAAACTGTAAACAGAGATCTAAGAGTAGATTGAGTTAAGCAGTAAGAGGGAATGAAACCTATTTCAAGACATCACAGGTATTTTGAAAGGAAATACTGGCTGAGCGTTGGGCTGATATCTAATACTTCCATTCAACTACAGACAATAGTCGTCATACTATCATCAACTAATCATATCAACTATTATACAATGCGGAAGAATTGCACAAAACCTGAACCTATGCAATTAATAAGTTTATAGGGATTATTGGCTGAAAATAAAAAAACCTATAAATTTTTACAAAGTGGTGCTCACTACAGGGGTGTAGTTGAATAGAAGAACTTAGAAAGATGTCATATAAAGACAAGATAAGAAAACTATGGATGGAGTTGGAAACCATTAATCAGAACTCCCTGAACTCAGAGGATCACGAGAATTTGCAGTCTTGGAAGAAAAGTCACCAAGATGGAAGAAGGGATCAATAATGTCGCGAGTTTTGGGAATGAGTTACTTGGAAAAGTAGTCATTAAAGAAGAAAGAAGGGGACTTAATTAGAGAAGTCTTATTTCTGAAAACGGAACGTGAAGTGGATCACGTTCACTTTCATTCACCCAGATCAGAAGTGGGACTCAAAGTGAAGTGAATTAAGGATACTCAAGGTATTGGAAAAGGACTTGCAGCCTAGATATGGAACTATCTAGTGCTGCAAGAAAACTGTCCCACCCAACATATACCTGAGATGAAGAGGATCAGCAGGGCCAACTTGGGTTGAAATTGGATCCACTTAAAATAGTCCTGAGGAACAGCAGAATCGACTCAGGTTGAAATTGTGTCCTCTAAAAATCGTCCTAAGAAGTGAGTGTTTACATGAGGCATTGGATGAATTAGGAAGCAATCAATTAAGATTATTGGATTGCCATACCAATGAAGATATTAAGGCAAAACAGGAAACGATAGATCTAAGATAATGGAGAGAATCGTTTGGCTCAATAACATTCAATCAATAATCAATGATCAGAAATTTCTGGAGACGAGTTCATCAATTCAAGATGAAATTGGATGAAGCTAACGAGGCCAGATCAATTTGTGTGATTAAGGGATCTTTTCCAGATCCACCAGTGGATTTCTTTACAACGTTTTGGATGGCCATGAAGGCCAAAAATCGTTTTTAGGAGAAAAACGGTCTGTACAAACAAACCGGAACTGTTGACTAATGAGATATGAAGCATCAGTTGACTAAATATGAGATAAAATTATGACCTGTTGGATGAATAATCAGTTGGGATTGAAGGCCTAATGAATGAAAATATTCAAGAATATTGCCAAATTTGGCAAGTGTAGCCTATATGTGAAGAAACAGCGCTGCTGGCTGTATAGTGAAGTAGCTCAATACTAAAAAGCTGAAGTATTTGATCCAAGATAAAATAAGTGCAATGTTTACAGAGGACCTCTATACCATTAAATGGTTATGTCATCAGATTTTGGTCAAGTCTTAAAAGAGGACCACTGAACCAAATAGATGGTTAAATCTTAAGAGGATAAGATTTTGAACCATGATAACTGGTAGGTCAGAGACTTTTCTCTCTCGTTGCAATCACTTTTGCGACCTATTCAATTCAAGTCTGAATCTAGTTTGATAATCTCACAGAGGAGATTAGTCTGCGCCCATGTCAGGGAGCAGCTGGGCAAGTAAGGTAAGAGGAGCAGGTGGAAGGCCTGCAGCCTCCAACGTTCAAAAACGCCCTGGAGAAACTGGCAGAATAGAAATTTTTTAAAAAAACTGGCGGTCACTATTTCCCCAGAAATCCTTGCTTGGCAAGAACGCTGCAACCAGTACATCAATACGCCGCACTCCCAGCCACTTTCGTTGGTGGAATATGGAGTCCGCATGTTTCTGGACATCCAGCAAATGGTTTTAAAGGAAACATTTTGTGGGGATGTGCACACCTTTTTCCCAACTGCAGTGTACGTTGCACCTCACTCCATGTCATGCGGTTGGCTGGACCTAGGTTTAAAAAACAAGGAGGCAGCAGATGAGGCTGCTGTGGTGCGCATAGTGATTGACCTCCCCAAAGGGCAACAGGTCATCGAAACCAAACGCACCAGATGGACAAAGTCCAACCAAATTTTCCTCACATTTGACTTTTTGCCTACTACGGTAAAACGTGACATTTTGAAACAACACCTGAAAGATAGTCTCGCCGTCTATGGCAAAATACAATTTTTGAAATGCAACGCTTTACGCTGATGCCACACCTGTGCACTGGCAATGCCATTGCAGTTCTGACCCCAACTGAGGAGATCGTGGAGGACCTAACCCAGATCCTGCACACCACTTTTAATAATATTGAAGGGCATACCACCCACCCTTTCCGGGTGACTGTGGACAGCGCGCCCCCCATCTGCACCCACTGTGATGCGTTCAGCCATAAGGCACATGCATGCTCCACCAAAGAGGGCGTCACATTCCAAGAGCACCCCTCAGCGGCCATGGCCAGCGGAGAGGCGCACTATGAACCAACTGTAAGCACCAAAGAGGCTTTCCCGTGGGGAGCACAAGGCTGCTACCTATTGGTAAAGCCTATCTCCCTGCAAGAACAGAAGAAGGCCAAGCAGGCCCATAGGGCTGCGGCCAAGGAAATGGCCAAGACCACCACTGGATTCCCACACTCACAACGCCAGGAGGACATGGAAACCTTTGTGGCAGAAGCAACTCGGGAATCCATAAACCAATCAGATTGGGAAGCCCATGCCAAGCAGGCCACTCAATCTGAGGATCTGATGGGAGACTCGAATTCTCCTGATCTTTGCAACCAAGCTCTGGTCAAAAATGACTTGGCCTTCAACCTACCTTAAATTTTTTTTCGTCCCGCTCAATGGTGCACTAAACTCATCCACACCACAAAAAATTTGTCCAACATTGGGGAAACAAAAAGTGAAGGCAAAAGCCAATGCAAACCTTTCTGCAAAAATTAACAAAACTACTGATAGCATTGCTGCAAACACCCGCGCTGCTGTGAAGGCCCATGGGGATCTAGAGGAGGCTAGCAGGCCCGGGTGCCCACCCCCTCACACCTAAGGTGCAATGGGGGAAACCTTCACTTTAGGGACGTTGAATATCGCCGGACTCAAGGCCTCGCCGTCCCAGGCTAAGAAACTGAGTTTTTTACAACAAAATTTACCCGTGGATATCCTGGCCATCCAGGAGTCCCAATGTCCATGAGGTTCCAAGGAGGCTTGGAAAACCATGCTCCTCCCATCCCTATCCTTTTGGTCAGAGCACTGTGGGGTGCTAGTTTAGAGAAACAATTTCTTCAAATTTTTATTGTCAGAAACCTTCCTCAATAGCTGAGTCCTCATTGTCACTTTCTTGTGGGCTGATGTGGCACACGCTATCATCAACATTTATGCCCCAAATGGTGCATGAGAGCATCAGGAATTTTTCTTATTGGCAAATCCCTCCCACTACCCCCGACCCTTTCATAGTTGGCGACATGAACTGTTGGCTAAACACACCAATGGACCGGTGGCCTTCCTCCTCCCACACACCCCAGGGTCATATAGAACTGCGCGTTCTAAAGGCCACCCTTGGGTTAATGGATATGCTGCTGCGGCATGCCCTGCTGCTCAAAAACATGATGCACCCCCATGTCCACAATGGCCAATTAAGGTCCATGTCCCGCATAGACCTTATCATTACACCGGCGAAATTCCAACCCCACATTTCCCACTTCAAGACAACAAAAATGGAATTCTCCGACCACCAACTGGTCTTAATAACCTACCACCTACCCACCACTGTGGCTAAAGCCCCACATTAGTGCAAGCTCCGCCCCCCAAACTCGCGTCACCAGGATTTTCCACTTGGGTGGAATCAGCAACTTTGGCAAAAGAGTTTGTGGCACCGTTTTTCGCGGACCCCATCTCCACATGGGCAACCTTCAAAGAGGATACCATCTGCCACTCTTACCACCTCTCCTCCAGATGCTCATGAGCCACTTCAGCTGTCATTTCGCGCGCTCTGGCAGAGTTGGCACACCTGGAGTCCAACATCCTGACTACAGGATACAGCCCTTCATGGGGCTGGAAGTGGGAAGAGGCAGCTGCCCACCTCAACGCGCTTGAAAGTCAACATAAACATTGGGTTTGTGTTCAATACAGGGCCAAACGCATCACAAAGGGCAACAAGTGCACCGCATAATTTTTTAAAATTTTTTTTGCACCACATCAGAGTGTGGCCTGCACACAGGTGCAAAGATCGGATGATTTCATCATGAATATGCCAGCTGAAGTGGCAATCAAGACACAGAAGTATTACTCTAAGTTATACCAGTCCGATCCAATTCAGCCAGCCAAAGTGGCGGAATTTCTCAACTGAGCCAACATCTGCACCATTTCTTGATACCCGGAAATTATAGATTTGATTACTCCAAATGAATTATGGACAGCCATCTGCAGTGCACCAAACTGGAAATGCCCAGGCCCAGATGGCATTCCATATGAATTCTACAAAAAGTACTTCAAATATATATACCCACTGCTGCTCGCCTCACTTAACCAGAGCCTGTTGGAAATGCGCCTCCTACCAGGAGGACAAGAGGCCTTTACCGTCACACTCTTCAAGAAAGGGATAAGCTAGACTTAGTCAACTGGTGTTCCATTTCTTTAACTAACACGGACACTAAAATTTTAACAAAAATCATGGCTAACTGTTTAGGGATTGTAGCATCTGCCACCATCTCCCCAGAACAATTCGGTTTCATACCCAGAAGGTCGATTTGGGATAACGTGCACTCTGTGGCTAATGCATGTCAGTCCACAGCCTCTGGGGCACTTTTATTCTTGGACCAAAAGAAGGCCTATGATAGAGTAAACTGGGAATACCTCAGGGCCTGCCTCCATCAATTCTGCTTACCCCTCGCTTCATCAACTGGGTAATGCTGCTCACAAAATCTGCAACAATGGCAGTATGTGGCCCTGGCTTCCTAACGGAAGTAGTCCGCCCTCAAAGGGGCTTGCGACAAGGGGACCCCCTTAGCCCACTCTTATACAACTTCAGCCTTGACCCACTACTACGAAATGTGAATGCCCAACTCACTGAGGTCCATGTGCCAGGCCAAGCCCCAGTCAAGATGATGGCGTTTGCAGATGATTGTGTGGTCAGGGTGTCTAATAATCAAGATGCATGCGCACTTGAAGCTCTCATCCAGGAGTATTCCCAGGTAAGTAACGTGGCACTGAACACTTCCAAAACTGAAATCATCCTCCTTGGTTGGTATCAAACCTGCTGGGCCCCTGAGACCAGTGCCCAGCCTGACCCATCTGCTCGCACATGTGCTCGCCCTCCCAGCTCACCCCACACAGCCCCACTGGTGCTCCCCTTCATGCCACGCCCTACCATAGGGCCGGTCCGCCATCTGGGCGTGTGGGTGGAAGCAGGTGGATACGCATCAGCAGTAATGGAGAGTCGTATTATAGACAACATGACGTAGTGCATCGCCTCTCTCAGAGCCCACCCTACTTCCCTTACTGGTAGGGTTGTTTTGGCCAACTCTATGCTCCTCTCTAAAGTTTGGTTTGGAGCCCACGTCATCCCCTTCTCCCAAGCTTCTTCAAATCCTTGTATGCCCTGCTGCAAGGATGGCTTTGGTCAGGCCGCCCTCCACCAGAATGGCTAGAGGTCATGTTTGGCCCCTATCATCATGGTGGCATGGGTCTGCTCGACTTCAGAGCCCATGCTGCCAAGATCTTGGGTACCTGGATAGCGGCTGTCACTGCCCCTACGCTCCCCTCCCAACACTGGTCCCACGCGGCCTGCTCCAACTTCTCCCGCGCATTGGGCCTCAACAATCCATCAAACCCCCACTCCCTGATGAAATACCTGGCTTCACACCCATTGGACACAGGCCCTCACGGTACCAAAACCCACTACAAACGAATCCTCCTCTCCATGCGGAGTGCTGAGTAAAGAATTTGTATTAGTGGACATACAACCTGAAGAGGCCGCCCCTCTCCTCAGTTCACACAAGAGGTACAGGGGCTACCCATCCAAGATGGCGTGATCCCCACACGGCCCCATGTCCTATCCAGGGTGGACTACCTGGACATGATGGACATCCCATACTCCATTGAGACCCAAAAACTATCTGGAAATACGCTCACCATCCTCTGTTGCAGCCTCAATATGCTCCCATGTGTGGCGCTGCCTGAGGCGGGTGTATCATACAGCTGAGCGCTCTAACGCTTTACACTCATCCTGTGTCATGTGTGGCCAGTGTGGAACGCTGTTCCATCGCCTGGAGAAGTGTCCTACCTCTAAAGTGATATGGCGCGAAGTTTAACGTCTGCTAGGCCAGGATCAAACACATCCCTTCAGTCTGTCAAGAGATAGTTTTGCTCTATCAATGGCCTCCCCCCTTCCACCATCCCTCTGTGCTCTGGTGGTTGCAATAGCCATGTGGACTATCCACACGATTGTCTTGGATGCCATCGCTGGCTCCATCCCCACCCTCCCAGAAGCTGTCCACAGATTCCGGTCTCATTTGGTGGACCACTTTCAGGTGTGGATGTTTGGATACCTCCCACCGCGTCGCTGACAGCTGGTCTCCTCCTGGTTCCCAGTTTGGTTCATCAAATCAGACCCCTTCCTCCACACATGTTCAATTGAGGCTTCGGCCCCTTCACACGTTCCCTCCCCCTCCCCATAAGTGGCGTTCCCGCTAGCAACAAGAGATAGCATTGCTTCTCTGGGGTGCCTTCCATGTTACTAAGTTTTGTCTCTTTTGGGTCATATTTGGAAGTGTCCATCCCATGGTCGGCCTTCCCTGCAATAGATTAAATTAAACTGGTAGGTCAGAGTATACCTAGGACCCAGTTTGGATGAGGGGGAAAAGAAGGACCTCTGAACCTTTTTACAGATTACAAGTCCTATTGCAAAAGAAAAATACAAAAAATATAAAAGATATAAAAAATAATATATATTGATTTTTATGGTCCATGATTTTCAGACCTACAATGAAATGAGATGATGGGCCATAGAAAAATTTGAGTTCTCCTGGAAAATTTAAGTGAAAAGCCAATGAAGATTGAGAAGAATCAGATCTTCACATTTGTTCATCTAATCCTAATGGCCAAACTGAGGAAATTTCACAATTTTGGGACCTTGATGAGATGAATTACCAGCTGGGGTAACTGAGAGTATCAACCTATTAGTTGATTGAGAGCAACTCGCTGATCTGAAAGAAGGACATCAAGAGGAGGTGCTCAAATCTTTTGAAAAGTATTGGGAAGTATTCGCCCAAGATGACCATGATTTGGGATGTGCAAGAGATGTGATTTACAAGATCAATACCGAGGAAAATTTACTGATCAAAATGAGACTGATTGACGGTTAAAGGCAGCCAAAGTGGTAGTGGAAGAAGAAATCAGCAAACTAGTGAAGTATGGGCTTCTAGTCCGTCATTGAGTCCCTGGGCAAGTTCAATTCTTATCATGAAGAAAGAGGATGGCTTTAATTGGGTGGTGATCAATTACTAGGATCTGAATAAGATTATAAAAAATGATTCTATCTTCTACCAAGAATTGATGATGCACTAGATGAATTGGGAGAAGCAAAGTATTTCTCCATGATGGATCTGATATTGGGATATTGGAAAATTGATTTGCCAAGAGAAGACAAAGAAAAATGCACGATTATTACCATGCAGGGGCTATGTCAACTGACGAGGATGCCCCAGGGTCTATGCAATGCACATGCAACGTTCCAGAGGGCCATGGACGCTATACTAAATGGCTTGAAGTTGTCATGCCTCCTGGTGCACTTGGATGTTATCATGTGTTCAATAGGACATTTACTGTCCATTTAAACCACTTGGAAGTGTTAAAGAGACTGTCCATGGCCAACCTGAAGACTAAGCTGAGGAAGTTTCATTTCTTCAAGAAAGAGTTGGAAAATATGGGATTTTTGATCAACTCTAGTAGATTTCAGCGCAAGCCCAGAAGATCAAAGCCATAGAAGAATGGCTGTGCTGAAGAGTGTACAAGATATCCAAATGTTCCTTGGAATAGTCAGATACTATAGAAGATTTATTTGGGTTTTTTCCAGAATCGCCAAACCCTTATTCTATTTGTTGAAGGATCCAAAGAAAGGATTCATATGGAATGAATAAGCACAGAAATACTATAATGAATAACGCCAATAACTGATAGATTCTCTGATTTTGAAACATCTGAATTTTGATTGAGAATCTATTATACAAACTGATGCTTCATTGACAGCAATCAGCACCGTATTAAGCCAAGTAGATGAACTTGGGGATGAACATCTTGTCAGGGTAAAGCCTGACATTAGAGGAATTCCTGAGATTTCAGATACAATTCATCAGATCAAGAGGATTTGTGCTGAAGTTAGTTCGATTATTTGCATATCAAATCATAATTGTGAAGAGTTTTGTTCAATTACTTTTATTAAATCACCTTAATTGCAATGATATTAAGTCGATTAATCGCACTAAAACAAATTTACAATGAGACTGAGATGAATCCCACTGCTTTCAAAATCACATGCAAGGTGCAATCCCATAAGCTCAAAAAGAATTATAGTGCTCCATTCAAAAATCAATCAAGCTCAGGAAAGTCCAGGATGTTGGATGAAATATAAAACTCAACTATTAAGATGGTTAGTCTTTGCATTCAATAAAATATTATCATATGCTAATCCCTTTAAGTACAAATTTTCATTATAACAGTTCCATATACCATATAATAAACAAGCTATAAAGTCTAACCAATTTTCCATAAACCTATAACCATGGGTGCAGAAACACCTATACCTGAAAAAATCCCCTTTCCATTACTTCCACGTACAAACATAGCTGGTATACTGGCATTAACAGGAATGAGAGTGATTGAAAGCAATCCTTCCTTCTTTAGGGCTAAACTGCCCAATTTCTCTTGCCAATCTCTATATGGTACGCACTGCCCCTTTGTTATACTGGACCTTTAGCTCAGGGTTAGCAAGTTTACGGCTTGCTATCACAAAAATGGGATAAAGTAGTACCAGCCCCTGACAATTTGACCGCCAACTTTTACAAAGTATATCCAGTTGCGTTTTTATTACTTGGAGCTTTATCATTTGCTTTATTGATGAAAGGTTACTAGACACTGGCACGGATGTTTTTCTCCATAAAACAAGATGATATGACTTATAAAGAAGCAATAGGACCAAGTTAAGTTCAAACAGTGACTGTGGCTAACCATGCGCCCATGAACTATCCTATGGTTCCATTGCCTGAAAAATTAACATTGGATGATATGAAAGGAGGACATAAATTGTTGGGGGCGCATTTTAAAGCATATCCTGAGAACTACCCAGATGATTCAATGAAGGTAATGGTGGTGAGTTCTTAGATCTCTGGAGATGCTTTGGGTTGGTTTACCAAAGCGTTGGAAGAAAATGAGAATTTGTGCATGAATTATGAAGAGTTTAAAAGCCATTTGCTGGCTGCAACAACTCCTGCTAGTACCAGATTAAAGGCACGCATTGCCTTGATGAACCTTCGGCAGGAAGGTTAAACTGTTTAGAGAAATAAGCAGAAATTTCTGAAGATTTTACAGAAGACTTAATTAGACGAGGAAATGGGAGCACTTTACTTCAGACAAGGGTTAGAAAGTCATATGTCAGATTTGATCAGACACCACCTCATCATCCTACCTTTAAATGAATTGCTTGGAATCACTTCAAATCTGTTTATGGGTAGAACTCCCATGTGGCAAGAGTCTGCTTACAAAAGCAAATTACCAACATGAGTCATGAAGAATATCAACGTCATTACAAGGAAGGATTTTGCTATCATTGCCATAATCCTGGTCATTTAGTTTACCAATGTCCAAAGAAAGGCAAAGCTTCATCAGTTGCCTTTGCAATAAAAAATGAAATTCAATCTTACCCTGGTTTGCCTATACGTTTGATAATGGGAGATACTATATTCCATACTGAGGCTTTACTGGATAGTGGGGCCTCCTGGAACTTTATATCAGAGGAAATGGTAAAAAAGTTGGGAGTTCCAACTGGGACTGGAACACTGACCATAACCCTGGGAAATGGGGAGCAGTCCATTGCCTAATGTTGTGCACACGCCATAAGTCTATTAGTTGGTTCCTTGAAATTTGAGATTGAATTTTGGATTCTAAAGAGTACTCCTCAGCCTGTAATCCTTGGCTTTCCATGGTTAGGCCAGATGGAGCTCCATCATAACTATAGCAGAAACACTGTCACAGTCAAAGTGAATTGAAAGATAGAAGAATAGGCGTTGAGTAAGTATGTTTCCAGGGTTGTATGCTGCGGAATCTCCCAAGGTTCTATTGGAGAAATGTAAAGGAATGATTCCAGCATATCCTAAAGCATGGTCTGAAATGTTTAGTGAAAAAGAGGCGAATATTCTGCCATCCCATAGCCTTTTTGATCATTCACTAGACTTGGTAGAAGGGAAGCAGCATACTCATGGACCAATATATTAATGCAACCAATGGGAAAAGGTGGCATTATGTGAGTCTTGGATACTATGTTGGAAAAAGGTTTCATTCGAGTGTCTCAGTCTCCATGTTCATCCTCACTTTTATTTGTAAGCAAGAAAGATGGAGGTTTGTAACCCTGCGTAAACTATAAAAATTGAATGATATCATTACAAAGAACTGACACCCTTTACCTGATGCTAACTACTTGAGCAATCAGTTTACTGGGGCTACTACTTTTTAAAGGTGGATTTGAGGGATGAATTTAACCAGATCAGGATTAAGGAAGTTAATGAATGGAAAACGGCTTTCAAGAAGAGGTTTGGGTTGTTTAAGTATCTTGTCATGCCGTTTTGCCTTTGCAACGCACCAAGTACATTTAAAAAAATGATCAATACAGTTTTGGGTGAGTACATGGACCAGTTCTGCGTGGCTTACCTGGACAATATTTTGGTGTATAGCAAGTCTCAAGAGGAACATCTTCGACATCTACAATCGATCTTTAAGAAATTCCAGGAGCATAACCTTCATGTCAAGCTTTTAAAATGTGAGTTTGCTCAAGAAAAAGTTGAATTTCTCGGTTATGTTGTGGGAAGGAGAGGGTTTACCATGGCATCTAGAAAAGTAGATGCTACCACATCTTAGCCTACACCTAATAGCTGGAAGGAAGTTCGCAGTTTCTTGGGTTTGGCAAACTTTTGTAGGGATTTTATCAAAGGCTTTTCTTCTATTGCATTACCTTTGACACGGCTCACATCAGATGGTGTTCCGTATAAATGGTCCCAAGAGGCTGAAATCTTTGCTGACTTAAAGTCTGCCTTTGTTTCTGCATCAGTGTTGTCCATGCCTAACTATGATAAGCCCTTCATGGTTAAGACTGGCGCTTCTGGATATGCACTTGGGGGTTTTAATTCAGGAGAGGGATGATAGTAGGCTTCATCCCATAGACTACTATTCCAAAAAGTTTATCCCTGCTGAATGTAACTAACCGATCTATGACAAAGAGATGCTGACAATTGTTCAGACCTTTAAACACAGGAGATGGTACTTGTGTTGGGCAAAACACACCGTGAAGATCATGACTGACCATAAGAACCTGACATACTTCTTTACTCCGCGCCAACTAAATCACTGGCAAGCTATATGGGTCCTTACCCTTGCTGATTATGGCCTGTAAATTGGATACAAGCCTGGGAAGGTTAATGTAGTCCCAGATTCCCTAAGTCGTCGCCCTGACTTAATGCCTGCAGAAGGGGAGATTACAGAATATAACACACAAGTTTTACTAAAAACACGTAACCCAGTGGATCAGCTCTCTCACATGATTTTGGTGGGATGGGAAGATAATATTTTGAAAGCCCAGAAAGAAGATGCGTTTTGTCAAGGCGTGAAGGCTGACCTGATTCAGTATTTGAATAGTGGATGGTACCTCAAGGAAGACTCTCTGAAAGAACGTTTGGTCTGTTGGAAGAAATGCCTTTATGTGCCTAAAGGGTCTCAAAGAATGGAAATATTATGTGAATACAACGACTCAGGAATGGCTGGACATCCTGGACAAAATAGGATGGTAACTCTCATCCAAAGAACTTACCGCTGGCTTGGTCTGGTTAAAGATGCTAGTAAGTACCTGGCTGGATGTGAGATTTGTGGGCGTACTAAGGCTAGGAGGCGGCCATCCTGAAGGTCAGTTTTATCCTTTGAAGGTTTCTCATAAGCCTTAGGAACAGTCACCCTAGATTTCGTCGTTGAGCTACCCCATTCTCAGGGTTATGATTCAGTCTTAGTGGTAGTTGACCATTTCACAAAAATGGCTCACTTCATTCTTAAGACCACCAATGTCACAACCAAAGAGACATCCCAGCTATTTATAAAGAAGGTTTTTTTATATCACGGAATACCCAAGGAGGTTATCTCTGTCAGAGGCCCACAGTTCACTTCGCGCTTTTGGAAGCAGGTTATATCAGATCTTGGAATTAAGGGATGCCTTTCTACTGCATATCATCCCCAAACAGATGGACAAACTAGCGGGTCAATCAGGTGCTGGAGCAGTACTTGAAATGTTACTTGAATGCTGAACAGGATAATTGGGTTTGAGATGTTACTAATGGTCCAGTTTTGATACAACAACATGGACCATGCCTTCATTGGAATGTCACCTTCCAAGGCTAACTATGGCTATGACGTGAGTTGGGAACCACTGCCAACTACTGAAGTGAACAATCCATCAGGAAGAGAATTTCTGAGGATATTCATCAGACCCATGCATTATGTCAAGCAAATTTAACTTGAGCAGCGCAGACCTACAAGGATTTTTCAGATAAAAAAGAGTGCCTGGGAAGACGTTGGAAGTTAGGAGTGAAGTTTATTTTGGATTCTCGCAATGTTCCATTATATTACCATGCCAGAAATTAGCCCATCGGCGTGTAGGACCATATAAGGTAAATGAGGTCATTGGGAAGGTTGCCTAACGAGTTGCTCTACCTGAATAATGGAAAATTTATGATGTCTTTAATTGATCACTCTTATAAAAGAAGGATGGTGGTTCATAACTTCATTAAAAAGTTAAAAGCGCTGCACCCCTCTGATTGATAATTGATATACAGAGTATGAGGTAGAGGCTAGCATTGGAAGATGTAAGCATTGTGGGACAATGCAATTCCTGGTCAAGTGGGCTGGATATCCTCTAGAAGAGAGCACTTGGGAGACTGAGGAGAACTCAAAGAATGCAGGCAATCTTTTTTAAAATAGAAGAAGAAGGCCTCTCAGGTAGCTTCAGCCCTGGTGGGGGATAAAGTCATGGTAAAGCCTGACATTAGAGGAATTCCTGAGATTTCAGATACAATTCATCAGATCAAGAGGCTTTGTGCTGAAGTTAGTTCGATTATTTGTATATCAAATCATAATCGTGAAGAGTTTTGTTCAATTACTTTTATTAAATCACCTTAATTGCAATGATATTAAGTCGATTAATCGCACTAAAACAAATTTACAATGAGACTGAGATGAATCCCACTGCTTTCAAAATCACATGCAAGGCGCAATCCCATAAGCTCAAAAAGAATTATAGTGCTCCATTCAAAAATTAATCAAGCTCAGGAAAGTCCAGGATGTTGGATGAAATATAAAACTCAACTATTAAGATGGTTAGTCTTTGCATTCAATAAAATATTATCATATGCTAATCCCTTTAAGTACAAATTTTCATTTATAACAGTTCCATATACTATATAATAAACAAGCTATAAAGTTTAACCAATTTTCCATAAACCTATAACCATGGGTGCAGAAACACCTATACCTGAAAAAATCCCCTTTCCATTACTTCCACGTACAAACATAGCTGGTATACTGGCATTAACAGATATGAGAGTGATTGAAGCAATCCTTCCTTCTTTAGGGCTAAACTGCCCAATTTCTCTTGCCATTCTCTATATGGTACGCACTGCCCCTTTGTTATACTGGACCTTTAGCTCAGGATTATCAAGTTCACGGATTGCTATCACAAACTGGGATAAAGTAGTACCAATCTCTGACACATCTGGTGGCATATGTGAGCCGGACACTCTCAGCCGCTGAGAGGAACTACATTATAACTGAGCGTGAATGCCATGCAGTCATAGACACCTGTAAACAGTTTTGGGTGTACATCCACGGAATGCACTTCAAAATGGTGACAGACCACTCCTCATTGCATTGGCTTCACAATTTGTGAGAACCAGAAGGCTGACTGGCCTGATGGGCATTTAGCTACAGGCTTATGATTATGAGATTGTCCACCAAGCAGGGGATTCTCATCAGAATGTGGAATCTTATTGCAGTTACCAATGGTCCAGATGGTATACCAGCAGGCGGATGAGTTATTCCAGAGAATGGTCGATGGAGGGTTTGGGACTACCCCAAGAAATTTAAGGTGCACTCAAAAAAGTAATGGAAAACACTGAGACCATGGATGGATAAGTTTTTAAGATGATTAATGGGAAGCAGTTACTATTTCCAAAGATGTCAGAAAGAGCAGCTATCATTCAAGCCGCTCATAAGGTTGTCAGGAATGGAGTCCTGAGAAAAATGACTGACCATATTAACCAGTACTACTGGGAGTCAATCAACTATGATGTCACCAACTATCTAGCTTGTTGTGTGGAGTGCCAGTTGCACAAGCCATATAATAATATGACTGAATACTGACTGTTACGCCCTGTATTTGCTTGGCATATGGTGTCCATCAACGTGATGGGACCGCTGATAATGATCATAGGGGGAGTCAAACATATAATAGTTGCAATTGATCATCTGAAAAGATGGATTAAGACAAAGGCCCTGGCAAAAGTAGACGCTACCAGTACCGCAAAGTTCAACATGGATCAAGCAGTATACCAACATGGATTCCCGCAGGTCCTGCTGAGTGACAATGGGACAAATTTTACATCCCATGTGATCCTGTGGTTAAATCAGATAAAGGGAATCTGAGGAGTCAAGTCTGTACCTTACTGGATGGAGACAAATGGACTGGTGGAATGAGTTAATGGAATGCTGGCTGTGACGCTGAGGAAGCTGGTCATAGGAAGAACTTCCATGTGGGAAATGCACCTGAGTTCAGTGATGTTCGCCTACAATATCAGTCATCATACGGTGACAGGAAAAATGCCATTTGAGTTGTTATATGGGAGGAAGGCCACATTGCCGCCAATTTTATATTTGGCGTGGAACCAACATTGGGGATGAGTGCTTAGCAGTACCTAAACCAATTGTTAAATATCCTGATTAAAAATGTAAGTGCAAGTATTTAATCAACTTTGAAGAAAAGAATATAAGTGAAAACAACGGACAATAAGAACTGACCGGCCTTATCAGAATATCAAATAGGCTAAAGAGTTGCCTATTGTGATATGCATGGTTTTATGAGAAGAAACAAACTGGATATGTTGTGGTCAGATCCATTTGAGATTATTGCCAAGACGGTGATGGACGCTACTCCAACAAGGACCTCTTGAAAGGAAGGGTAGTAAATTGAGTCCATGCTAAGTATTTGAAGTGATGGATTTATGAAAAAGAATACTAAAAGAGTTTCTGAAGAACCTCTAAACCATTGAGTTGGTTATATTTAATGATTAGGTCAAGTCT
Organism: Massospora cicadina; assembly: GCA_022478985.1. Classification (NCBI taxonomy): domain Eukaryota; kingdom Fungi; phylum Entomophthoromycota; class Entomophthoromycetes; order Entomophthorales; family Entomophthoraceae; genus Massospora; species Massospora cicadina. The sequence goes on from JAKSZP010014794.1 coordinate 63,885, forward strand.
AAAAAAGGATTTCTGAACCAATCTAGATGGTTAAATCTTAAAAAGTAAGACCTATGAACCATAGAAAACTAGAATGTCTTGAATACCTAGGATCCAGTTTGGAGGAAAAAATAAAAAAGATGGACCTTTGAACCAAAACAAGGTCAAGTCCCATGGAAAAAAAGAAGAAAAATAAAATTTGCTAAAGATATGGGAAAAAAATTTAAAACTGCATAGAATAAGTGATATATTCTTATAATTTTTATTTTTTTATTGATTATCCTTAATTCAGGGATGATTCTGCTTATTTCACCTCTTGGAGGAGGGAGGATGGATTGCAGTAGGAGTGAATAACCCATCAAAATCTATGTGAGATTGGATGCTATTGAGGGCTAAGATACACAAAACCAAGTTCATTGAGCGGATGCAGATCCCTGCAAGAAAGAAACTATTAGAAGGGAAATTGAGATGTCATAAGAAGCTAAACGTGATACCCCAGAGCGGGGGAAGAAACAGTACAAGAAGAGGCAGTCAGCAAATAACCTCAAGTAATCTCAATATGGTACCAGAGCTAGAAGATTGGTCTTAAGCACTTGCCGATGGGCTTCATTAAGAACACCAGACATATGGGCTGGCAATGAACAAGGGATACTAAACGGGGGTTGCTGAATCATGCCACTTATCAAAGTCATCAACGGAAGATACTGATGTGATGCACCAGAAATGAGTTAGTAATGCAAGGAGCAAATTGCATCCTACAAGTGACAGCTACAAGATTCTTGAATCCAAAAGCAGAATGAGCGATGGAATCTGGGAGAGGCTGGAAGCTTTGTGGACCAACTTCCAAGAACTAGGCTGACAAAGCGAAGAGCATAAGATGAGATATCCTGATCTAGGATGTTCTCAAGATTGGAAGCATTCAGAGCTATGGATAAAGCCTTGGTGACTTGGGCCCTTAATTCTGAATAGGGGAGTTTGAAATATATGCTGTTGCCAATGATGAGTTCAGTGGCCAAGACATTTGGCTTATAATATTGACTGAGTTGGAAGTAAAACTCAGGAAGCAAGTCCAACCTGGCGAGGAAGGAACGATCAAGAGCAAAGGGCGTTACTTCTGGAGGTTTGAAAATGATGTTGGGAGTATCTGCAAAAGGAGCTGAATCCAGGAGAGTTTCAAAACCTAACTCTGGAATCAATGACAGAGGAAGGATCATCCGTGAGTCATTTGAGATGATCAATAGCCTGGTTTCAGAAGGATTAATTACAGTTTCTGGTAAATCCATAGAAGGACTAGCCACTGGTGCCAAATTAGGAGTATGAGCCCTGGAAGGACCTTAGAAGAGATTCCATCATGAAGACCGACTCATCTGCTGGAAGAGCCAAAAATCTTGATCAGACAAACTGTTGAGCAGCTGTTGATACTGTAACTCGGAATTTTGACATATGAACTGTATGTGAGGGGAATGTCAAACTTATATGATAGGTGACATTATGCACTCTGAAATAAATTAAGCTCTAATTTTGGAGAAATTAATCTCAAAATTAATGTGATAAGCTCTCCAGAAAAGGATTAAGAATGATATGAGCCAAGAGATTATGGGAATAAAAATAACAAGGGTGAAAATAAATGAGAATTCTTAGTTGAGTCGCAAAATGAACATCAACAGCAAGAGTCTCCTGTCAAGGATGAGGAGAAAATTAGGAAATCAAGGATGCTGGGCCAAGAATCCTGAATATGACAGTGGGTCATATGCCTTGATGGGGGGAAAACTGAATCCTGGTATTAATATTGTCATGAGTAAATTGATTGGCCCAGCATGACAGAAGATGTGGGGACCATGCTAAGAGTAGGCAGTAGCGAGGATGAAGAGAAAGAGAGCTGCTGCTGAAGGTCGTCCTAAACAGCATTGAGTACCGATGATCATAAACCTTGAGCAAATAAAGTATTTGATTGAGTGTCCGAAGTGGTATATTCCTGCCCCAGTCCTTTTCTCAATGGAAATATAGGCAATAGGGGGGATGTTCTGGGATTTTTGCCCATATTCCCAGCTGGCTAGGTTACCAGGGATTGATAGGGGATAATTCCCTAATGTGAGGTGAATTGGAAATTGGTTGACCCTGATTTTGGAGTAACTATGTTTGGGGGATTTTAGGTTATTTTCCCAGTTAGATTCATTAAGGATTGATCTTGATGAATGCTTAAGATCTCGTCAGGCAGAGTTGCTGACGAAATAGGGGCATCTGATAGTTAAATAACTATCAGGTATACTGATTGGGATTGGTCAGGTTTCATCACTGACTGATTAAGAATTTAAGGAGTAGGTTGCAAGGTGAATGATGCTTCCTGCAACTAGCAAATCAATCAGTTGGTTTGCAACCTGCCTTAATAGATAACAAGTCCCACTATCTAAGCTTGTCACTTGCCAAATATGGTTGGTTTGCTTGGATTGAGAGGAAAATATTAGGAACACGTTTTCTGATTCTTTCCATTTTAGGTCTCTAGGATGTTTAATGATGAAATTCTAGCCAGGATGGAGAAGACCATCGTTGCTGAGATGAGGATGGGTGATTCAATGGCAATGGCTGCCATTTCATTGAGGAGGTGTCAACTGAGGGTTGGGTGCCAAATCTCCCACTATAAATTCCCTAGAATTTACTAATAAAGAATATAGTAATATAGGATTTACCAGATATTACTATCACTTTTACTTAAGTCTTAGCTTAGTAAATGTCGCGAATCTGATATGACTGGATGATAAGCCCTAAGTCGATAGGGTGGAATGGATGGAATCCGCTGAGTTGTGATGAGTTTAATTAATTGAGCGCCTCAAAAAGAGGCGATATTGGATCGTGGGGAAACTGGAGAATTAGGCAATTGGGAATTAACAAATAAGGAATTGGAGGAGCCAATGAGTTATGGTGAAGTGAATTACTAAGCCATGAAAGTGGTACCATCTGAAGCTACTACCATACAAGCTGGATGAGATTAAAGAGGAAGGTAAGTTGTTAGTAGTCTAGAGAAAAGTGGAAACAGCTCGAAGTGGCTGTATCAAGTATATTTAATAAAAAAAGTTGTGGGAGCAAGTTCTCAATATTATTTTGAAAAGTTTATTCTGTTGTTTTGAGGACAACAATCATCATATCGTCGGTCCTAAATTGCTCAGTGGGTTGAACCCTGTGCAAAACCCGTCAGCGTATATCTTGAAAACTGCCAATTTTATAACAGTGGTGCTACTACTGGGGGCCCTTTGATCAATCACATAGACTAAAGAGTGCTCCTCAGTCGCTAGTCATGTTATATATGGCTTGCTTTACTAATAAATATCTCAACACACCGCAACTGTTGAATATGCAGAACTCAAGCTTGCCCTAGACACTGTGCTCAGATGGAAAAAAAGAGTTTCTGCAAGGATGTTTTATCAACAAGCTGCCTCCATTTGACCACAATGAAAACATCCATGGGTTCTTTAAATGATTTGAGTTTGCAGTAGAAGGAGTATAAGATCGGCGTAAAGCCAAATTACTAATCTCCACTTTGGATGTTGGAAGCGCTGACCAAGTTACTTGGTATCTTCCAAACAGATCCGTTACCTATCAAAAAGTGAAGGATACTGTGCTGTGGTTGTTTTGAGGAACTTCAAAAATGGCACAATGGAAGGCTGAGTTTTTAACCATTGGGTTTCAACATAACGAGACCCTCACTGCATTTGCTGATCGATTATCAGCAGAAGCCCATGTGTTAATTGGTGCAGGAGATTTACCTGAATGTGACATACGTATACCATTGACCTCTGCTGTGAAATCATACTGAGAGCTTTTTAATGCTTTGGCTCCATATTTAGAGGTTGACATACCTTTGCTTAAACTTGTTCAAATTTTACGCCGGCTATCTTCTAGCTTCCCTACACCCAGTATAGAGTGGAACCCTATCGCCTCCGCTGCTAGCCTTGTTTATATGGAAAAATCATCCATCCCTGTTCAGCACCTGGTTGGCATTCCCTGGCCTTATTATCATCACCAGCCTCGTTTTTAACCAAGTTTCCAACAGCAGTTCACCTCCCAGGATGGGCTGGTTACACTGTTTAATACCAGTCCACCTTCTTGGGTGGCCCATTTTACAACACTCAAGGACGCAGGTCTCATAGGGGTAATTGCTTTTTGTGCGGTCGCCCTGGGCACCTGGCTAGGAGTTGTCATAATCGTCAGGTTCAGTACCTATTGTGGGAGCAGTATAATCAGGGAAAAGTCAGAGCGGAGTAGAGATAGGACTCTCTACCTCTGCTATTATGACTCAAAACGTCCCACCTGAACCTATTCCTACACAGCTAGCGGATGTTTCTTGGTATGATGATGCTTTTCTATACCAGCAGCCAGTTGGAGGGGTAAATGTGCTGACACAAATGCAATTTATGGATACGGAAGAAGCAGGCCCAGGGGCACCCAAAACCATATGCTTGCCAATTGTTTGATTACCTTTTTACTGATGAACCAGATCCATTAGCTGATTCAATTCGCTTAAAATGGGTAAATATTTCCCTCACTGTGGACGCTATCGTTATAGAATACCCTACAGTGGGGAAGGGCATTATGAGCTTCCTTTGAATTAGTGATCATCTAAATGTCCATGTTTTAAACATCAGATGCATCTTATTCTGAGTGTACTTACTGTGACACTGTTGTAGCAAAAACTCAAGTTTGTGCAATAGTTGATATGGGTGCCCCAATCAACACAGTGTCCTCAAAGTTGGTGTCCAACTTAGCATTAAAGCCTGATGTAGAGCACTGTGTGGTGTATGGGACTGCAGGCGAAGAAAGCATTTTATCAGAAGGAGCATACAGTGTTACCTTTGCTGTTTGGGTCAATTGTCACTGTTGCCCCAGCTACAGTGTTACCCAACAATGATTATGACCTGTTAATTGGTACCGCTTTTATGCGTCACCTTGGAGCTGTTGTTGACATGACAGCAGATACATTTGGAATTCTGGGGCAGCAGATCCCAATCTTCATTACTTCCAGCAGAATGCCAAAGGATCCTGTACACATGAGTTACATCAATCTTGCATATGGTGATGGAGTGGTTTCAGTTTGTATCATAAATTAAAAAGCAAGACCTGGGCTTTTCCTAACTAAATATATGATTATCAAGGGCTAACGCTTAGAGCTGCTGGCCCTATATCTATTCCCTCTGGACACCAAACAATCATAAGCACTGAGTTAGAGATGGAAGTGCCTGCCGGTCTATATGGGGAGGTCATTGGGCCCTATAACAATCACGGCTTGAGCCCCACATGGCCCCTGGCATTTTACTTCCAGGGCATGGGGAGAACAAGGTCTTGGTAGAAAAATTTTCAGGATAAACCAATGCAAATCCGCCAACACCAAGTAGTTGCATTCCTCCATTTCATTCCAGTTGAGGAGGTCCTTAGGATTCATGAGTTTGGTTCATTGGATAAATTTGGTCTGTCCGTCAAAACACAGCCTGGCATAATGGCAGTTGTACCGCATAAAAATTTAATGAGGTCAACAGAAGATCATAGGATCAAGCGGAAGTTTATTCCAAAAATACAAAGATTTTTACTGTCGATCATCATGATTTGGGGTGCGCCTAAGGAGTGATCCATCGCGTGGACACTGGAGATCATACCTTTCAGATCTTGACCAATCCGCTGATCTAGAGCAGTGGAAGAAGTAGTCACAGCAGAAATTTGTAAACTGTTGGAGCAAGGAATGCTTAAACCATCAAAGAGCCCGTGGGCTTTCCTTTTTAGTACTAGATGGTCCCAACCCAAGCCCATGGGCTTTCCCTGTCCTAATTTCAAAAAGAAATATGTTACTAACCAGGTAGTAATAGATTACCACAAGCTCAACAGCATCACAAAAAAGGACTCATATACTTTGCCATGGATCAATGATGCGTTGGACTGGTTGGGGGAGCTAGTTACTTCTATGAAATGGATTTAATATCCAGCTATTAGCAGATCGAGTTACCTGTGGAGGAACAGGATAAATGCGCCATTATCACGTCAAAAGGGCTTTTCCAACCAACACATTTGCCCAAGGGCTGTGTAATGCCCCTGCTACTTTCCAACGGGCGATGGACACTATCCTTGGCAACTTGAAGTTGTCATGTGTTCTTGTATACCTTGACGACATTAACGTTTTCTCCCACATGTTTTCTGAGCACCTTAGTCATTTGGAAGAGGTATTCCGCCGGTTGGCTGAGGCCAACATCAAAATCAAGCCCCAGAAATGCCACTTTTTCAAGGATCAACTAAAGTACCCCGTGTTTATAGTTAATACAACAGGGCTGAGGCCCCAACCAGCTAAGGTGGTGGCCATTTGTAAGATGACTACACCAAGCAGTAAACAAGATATACAAGTATTTTTAGGGATGGTTGGCTACTATTGCCACTTCATAAATAACTTTAGTTGTATTATAGGACCACTGTTTGAGTTATTAAAAAAGATGTCACGTTTGAATGTATAAAACAATATCAACGCTCCTCTGATACTCTTTGAACAGCGTTGATCGTGGTGCCAGTGCTACATTACCCAAATTTTGAGAAGAAATTTATTGTACAGACGGATGCATCTCTTTCCGCTGTGGGGGCAGTTCTGTCTCAAAAAGATGATGAGGGGGAGGGAGCACCCAGTTGTCACAGCTAGTGACATGTTTCCTGGAATTAATCGCCCATCTAAAGACAAATATAACAAGCCCTTGGGGCAGGGACCAGAACCCCTGAGGGTCACCAATGACCTATCTAAGGCCATTGACAAAAATGGGGTTTTGGCTTTGCCAGCCAGGGCTGAGGAAAAACGGCTTAATTAAGACACAAGCCAAGGCGGGAATCAAACTCAAGGCCCAAAAAATCACAAGATATGAGGTTTTGGAATCTGGCCAAATTCAAAGAATTTTGATTTTATTAAAAATGCCGAATTTGTAGCTCATATCAGATTCCAATAACCACTGGAATCTTCGTGAAGCAACCCCCTATAAATTTAGTCCCATGATGAGAAAGGCTTTGCTTTTCTCAGATAAACCAATCATTCTAATAAAGTTTAGGATTTTAGCACCTCTCCTGTACTTTGGTTTTTTCTGAAATAAATACAACTCTGCAAAGTTTTGCAATGGCTGGATTCCGTTTTCCGCTCTGGTTTACCCCTACTGTTGTACCTGATTCCTCCACCTACTCCACCACCTATTCCGCGGGCTTCTCCTACTCCTATTTTTTCTGCCTTTTGCCCTAGAATTTCACCACCATTCCCAGCTCCCAGGGCCTCATGTCCCTGATGATTGTGGCAAGTTTGGTGTGCGTTTTGTTCCACAGATCTATTTGTAAACACAATACTGACCATTTAGGACGTCTCTTCATTTTGTTAAGTTACTTGGCCTTGTTGTGTCACCTTTGGCCTTTGTCTTTCCCTCCAGCAACCTCCTGCGCTCCAGTTTCCCTGACACCAGTGGCATATTGCAGTTGAAGTCTGAATAGCCATGAACAAAATTATACTGTGACCGAGTTGAAGTGCTTAGCCATGATTTATGCTTATAAACAATTCTGAGTATATTCTAATGGTGTAAAATTTAAAGTAGTATCAGATCACGCCTCGTTACACTGGATGCAGAATCTTAAGGAGTCTGAGGGCCGGCTAGCACAATGGGCCCTTAAATACAGGCTTACAACTTTGAGATCCTTCACCAACCAGGAGCAAAATAACAGAATGCTGATTGATTGTCAAGGCTACCAACTATTGCAGTTACAGCGGACCTGAGCGATATTATGTATGACAAGATGCTCAGCGGAAAGTACAATGATGAACCACCCCAAGTCATTAAGACGTTGAATGAAATGCAAGCCAATACTTTCCAGCAGAATGGTGAGTTGTATAAGTGGATTGGTGATTCCACGGTAAATTTCCATGACCCTCAACGCGGCCTAACATTATCATGAGCGCACATAGGGCAGTTGGGCATGGTGGTGTGCTCAAGACACTGGAATTATTGTGACCTCGGTATTACTAGGAAAGCATGAACTTTGATGTGCTTGATACTATCTCCTCCTGTCACCAGTGCCAAGTGGAAAAACCGTTTCACCAGAAGACCTCATATCAGTTAGTAAAGCCACAATTCGCTTGACATATGGTTTCCTGTGATGTCGTTGGCCCTCTGCCAACTGGAGCTATCTGGTCCAATATCCTGGTGGCAATTGACCACTTGACCAGGTGGGTTGAGGCACAGGCCATTCAGGATCTGAGCGCGATTAATGTGGGTAATTTTTTACTGGAATGCATCATTCAACATCACGGCTTCCTGCAGTTTATCTTTATAACAATGGCACTAATTTCACCTCTCATATACTTTTTAAGCTCAATGAAATGATGGCCATCCAAGAGGTTCTAACAACTCCATATCACCCCAATTCCAACGGAATGATTGAAAGGGTTAATGGGGCCCTGGTGAACATTCTCTGGAAGTTGGTTATTATTAGGCCCTCAAATTGGAGTACCCTCCTTTCTACCGCAGTGTTTGCCTACAACATTAGTTACCATTCTTCCATGGGGAAAAGTCCATTCCAATTGCTTTATGGACGGCACCCCACTCTGCCCGCACTTCTGTATGCCTGTGTAGAGGAAACTAGCAGAATGGATCCTCAATGATATTTGACCATCCTAATAAATATGCTGATTAGATTTAAACACTGAAGCGTACTCATTCAGCTTAGCCAAGGAAATCAAAAGCCAGACTGCCAGGCAGATATGGCGAAGTGGCCTCGCACAATTCAAAGATAGTGATATGGTCCTATTCCATGATCAACATGGGTTTGGCCGGAAGCACAAGCTGGCCAGTATCTGGATTGGGCCATTTGAAGTCATTGAAAAGATATGTGTAGATGCATATACTATCAAGGACCCCACTAGAAGTAGAATCATCAACCAAGTGCATGAAAAGTTCCTCCAGGCGTATAAGCAATAGGAGCCTTATTGTCCAGTCAAAGAGGGGGTGATGTTGTGATTCTGATATGACTGGACAATAAGCCCTAAGTTAATATGGTGGAATGGATGGAATCCGCTGAGCTGTAATGAGTATACTTAATTGAGCGCCTCAAAATGAGGCGATATTGGGTCGTGGGGAAACTGGCTGAATTGGGTAATTAGGAATTAATGAACGAAGATTTGGAGGAGCCAATGAGATACGGCGAAATGAACTACTAAGCCATGAAAGTGGTACCATCCAAAGTCGCTACCATACAAGCTGGATGAGATGATTGAGGAAGGTGAGTTGTTAGTAGTTTAGAGAAAAGCGGAAACAGCTCAAAGTGGCTGTATTAATTATATTTAATAAAGAAAGTTGTGGGAGCAAGTGCTCCATATTTATCTTAAAACGTTTATTCTGTTGTTTTGAGGACAATGATCATCATATCGTTGGTCCTAAATTGCTCAGTGGGTTGAACCCTGTGAAAAACCCGTCAGCATAACTCTTGAAAACTGCCAATCTTATAACATTAAACTTTATCAGAATCCATTTGTTCTATTCTTTCTCATGGATATTATTACTGTGTGCAATAATTGGGAGACTCTTTAAAGAAGAGTAGGTCTGAGAGGAGATCCAGAGAGGAGCGGAATCACATTAGGGATTGCTGCCAACTGTGTGTTGAATCAGAGAAACTGTAAACATGGATTTAAGAGTAGACTGATTTAGGCGGTATGAGGGAATGAATCTTTATCTCAAGACATCACAAGTATTTTGTGAGGAAATACTGGCTGAGCGTTGGGCTGAGATCTAGTATTTTTATTTAACTACAGATAATAGTCGTCATACTATTATAAACAAATAATATCAACTATTATACAACGTGGAAGAATTGCACAAAACCCAAACCTGTGCAAGTAATAAGTTTATAAGGGTCATTGACTGAAAATAATCAAAAACCTATAAATTTCCACACCATCATATTTCTATGACTTCAGCGAACTAAGCTCTGTCCACACTCAACGCTCTCATGCCATGCTTGGCTTAATGACTTTTCTTCCTTGTTGGTACCTGCTGCCACCTCTTTGAGCATGGTTCCCATGACATCATGATATTCCAGTACCATAACAGCCATCTTTGCCAAGAGATGAACTGGTCAGCATGTATCAACCTCAGGATGGGTTCCCAATGGCATCTTGCCATTCAACCTGTACTAACCCACAGGATGATTCCAGTGATTTCTCACCAGTCAACCTGTACTAGCCTTAAGTGGGTTCCAACAACTCCTTGTCATTCTCAGGATCCTCTCAGCCATCCTTGCTGAGTCCTGTACTAACGCCTCATGGCTGCTCACAGAGGACCCATTTTCAGCCTGATCTGGTCCTACCAACCATTGAGACTCATTCACTTCATAATTTTCCCCTTTCTCCTTACACGGCAGGTGAGAATACCACCAGATGCATTTACATGTTAAAAATAAGGATAGATTCTTTGATATAAATTTTTGACAATTATATTTTTTACGCATGTATTTATATTTTTCCATCAGTTTTTTTGATTTTAATATTATTTTTTTCTCTTAAGTCCAATAATTTAAGTAATTTTATGGACTCTATTTACTATATGACCATCCTCAATATTCTTAATTATTTAGGCATCAGTAACCAAATTTGTGACAATTTCAAATGGACCCAACCATAGGACGTCCAACTTGTTTTTTCTACTGAACCCATGGGTGTCACAGTAGGATACCTTATCTCCCACATGGTATTCTTTCAATACTGGACGATTCTTTTCATTCGTCTTCTTTACATTGATTCTTCTCTTCAGTGTTGTTCAAATACCTGTGATTGTAACTCAATAATAATATTGGCCAGCCAGGATAGATATTGTATGGCACTCATTCCTGAAGCTTGTTCTATAATGGAATAGAAGATTGGCGGCAATGCGGCCTTTACCCATATAGAAGTTTGAACGGCGTTTTCCATGTAACTGAATGGTGACTGATTTTGTAAGCAAAGGTGACCAAGCTCAGATAAATACCAAAAGCGGAAGCTTTCCTTACAACCATGTTTATAAAGTTGCGGCTAGAGTTTCATTTATTCACTCCACAATCTCATTTGTTTCTGGGCGGTAGGTAATGGTCACAGCTCCTCATATTCCTATTAGTTCATTAGCTTGGTAATCACATAAGATGTAGAGATGGTCCCATTGTTAATTGGTATGACTTAATAGCATCTGTGCTGATATACTACTTGGTCCATATGTTTTTTCGCCATGTGTTGGGATGTGGGGGAGCAACTCCTAGTTGGCCCAATGTTGAATCAGGGCCCTGAACCCCCAGCGAGTTAGTAGGCCTTAATCCTAAAAAAGTTATAATAGGATCTAGAGAATTTATGAAATGATAGGTTTGTTTAGATAAATGCTCAAGGTATTTATAGTATTTAAGGCTAAAGATGGAAAGGAAAAGGAATTCAGGATAGGCAGGTAGTGGAAGCTAGGTGATACAGGCCTAGGCTAAGGGAAATCTTGGCATTGATTGCTCATAAAGAGATTGTCATGTGTAGATGAAATCATAGTGGGGACTAGCCCCAAAGATAAGGTTGGGCGCCAGGAGGCCCAAAAGGTGAAGTTACAGGGCCTCCCTGACCTGAGAAATACCCTAGACCAATGATGGGTATGGGCAAAATATGCCCAGGTTGGTACTAGTGGGGTGCCAAATGCCCAGTCCCTTACTATGGCCCAGGCGTTAAAACAAACAGTCTACATAATAAACGTAGACATTTTGATTTGGTTTGTTGAGGAACAGGGTTTCAAAACCCATTCATTTACAAAACCACACGTTTGGTCAAATAAAAGTTTAATCAATTACACAAGTGAGGTCAGTTTAGGCGTATTCTACCAATTGGGATGGTAGCGTGTGCCTATTGGTGAGTCGGTGCTTGGGTCTGCTTATGCCAACCCCTTATTCCCCTGTCAATGGTTAAATATTTTTTCCCTGACCAACAAGGAATGTTGGTCAACATCTCAAATAAACCTTTTCCCGTTTTACGTTTTTACTTTTTATAATCCAAATGCTCCTATGTGCAAACCTCTTTGAGGAGGCCTCGCACTCCATCAATCCTGCCATTGCAAATACATTGCAACTATCCCCTTGTGCACCCTTGGTTCGCTCAGGTTCCCTCCAACCTGGGTCGCATACCTCTTTTAATTTTGTGCACCGCGTCACTTTTGGTGGGTTTGTTATTATAAAACTCGCACTTCTATGCTTAAGTAATTATTGCTCCAGCACCCTCTGCTGAGCTCTGATTACTTTAGCACTGATGGGTAGTTCCCTGGCGTTGGCCTGGTGCACCGTGAACTGCCATGCTGGGAACAGGAGAGTTATAGACGCTCTCCTTACATTAATCAACCAACCTTAACTTCCTATGTGCATGAACCTTTTCCATGTGGAACTTTTCCAAAGTGGAAACAGTGGGCGCCAGCTGTGGGCTTCAGCTGTCATTAGCTGCACTGCTTTTTCCTCTTTTTCCTGAAGGTTGGAGCAACTTGGCATTATTATGGTTGCTTTCAACCGGAAAGTATCCACCCTTTGTGCTCGTACATGGTGGATATGGATGCTTCAATGTCCAAAAGTCGTGATTCCCTGACTTTCCGCCAAAATAATAAATTTCCATTCTGATAGATGAGTTTTTCTTTGACAGCACGTTCAGACGATGTTGGCGGAATTGATGCAGATGGGCCTGGGGGTGTTGGCCTTGGATAACGTTAGGCATTCCGTTGCAGTTAGGGGGAATAGGGTCATTAACGTCTGAAAACGCGTTTTATTACGTTAATCCTATCCAAAACTCTGAGCCATTTCTTAGCTTTTATGGCTTGGATGAGAACTCTATTCCAGTATATCAAGTAACCCCTGATAACCCTCGTTTGACCCCTACAATGATCTGGGGCACTCAGGAAGCAGAGAAAAAACTTCGTTTGAAATATAATAAAGTATATGCATCTGCAGAAGGCATAGTGGGGTATTTGGCCTCATTATTAAGAGTGGCCAACTATCCCTCCCCTTTTTTGATTCCAAAACCTACTCTGATGGCTTGCTTGATCCAGAGGAATAATGCTTTGGTGAAGTGTTGTCATTGTCTACCATAAATAAAGACCATTCCAAGTTTTTTCTAATGACTGCTACCCTCTCCTCCCCTTTAGGAAAACTCTGCACCACTGTTTTGGTGGATACTGGCGCCTCTGAAAACTTTATGGACTAGTACCTAGCTGACTACCTTGGACTGAGTTACTTTCCAGGTGGTATGGTTAGGGGAGGGGTGTCCTAAGGTATTCCCACTCTGAAGATCATTGGGGCAGTGGACTACCAGGTTGGCAAGTATCACTTGTCAGATCACTTCAGCGCGGTCAAAAACCTCCTGTACCCTATTATTTTGGGTGTGGAGTGGTGGCGGAAGTTTGACGTTAGAACCAACTTGAAAGAGAATACCCTATCCCTAATGTTAAAGAATGTTCGCACACCTGTTGTTCCTTTGTCTGAGGCTGACGCTCAGGGCGACTTGCCCCACTGGCCCCACCTTCACACCCTTAGACTTGCCCCTTTGCTGAAGCCCTCAATGGAAGTTCCTATACCTTCATGCTTGAAGGGTTTGGAATCCTCTTTTGATGCAGCATCCACCAACGCACTCCCTGAGCACTCCGAGTTTGATTGTGACTTCAAGTTCATGGTGTATATGGTGCGTATATCTTCCCCATTTACCCATTGACTGTCCCAGAGAAAGAGGCATTGGATGTGTAAGTGAAGGAACAGTTAGCTAAAGGTGCGATTTTTCAGCGTACCTCCCCTGTATGCTCCTCACTTCTCTTTGTGGAGAAGTCTGATGGTACTTTACGCCCATGTGTAGGCTATGGGAACCTTAACAATGTCACTGTACCAGAGAATATCCCATCCTTTGGATTCACAGATTGCGCGCTATGTGGAGAAGGAGAAGATCTTCTCTAAGCTGAATTGCCTCAATGCGTTCAATCAGATCCATATTAAAAAGGGACAAGATTGGTCAACCGCCTTCCACACCAGAAAAGGAATATTCCAGTTTCAGGTCATGCCTTTGGGCTTAAGAATGCCCCTGATATCTTTCAACGCTGCTTTGATGAAGCGTTGGGGGACTTGTTAGGGGTATGCGCGGTTGCCTACATGTATGACATCCTGGTGTTTTCCCCTGATCAGGAGTCCCATGCAGTACACCTTTGGCAAGTGGTGGAGCGGTTAAAGGCAGCCAGACTTACGCTGAAGATAAGCAAGTGTGAATTCTTCAAGTCCCAGGTCACTTTTCTGGGCAACGTTGTGTTTGACTAGAGACACATGATAACTCCAGACAAGGAGGCTATTCATGAGTTGCCTACCCCCACCTCAGTCAAGGAATTAAGGAGCTTTTTGGGGACGTGTACGTTCCTCAAGAAGTTCACTCCCAATCTGTCTGAGGTGGCGGCTCCCTTATACAAAGCTAGAGGTGCCAAGGTGCTTCAGTGGTCCTCCTTTTGGAGGATGCCTTCTAAGCAGTGAGGTGCACCCTGTTGTCCACATCTGTCTTCTCCATGTCGACCCTTCCAAAGAGTTCATTGTGTCTATAGACGCTATAACTTCGCCATAATGGCTGCCTTGTTACAAGTAGGCAAAGAGGGGATAGAGCATTCATTGGGATATTCTTCTAGGAAAATGTCTTTGCCAGAGTTGAACTACGCCGTTTATGATAAAGAGTTACTGGCAGTGGTGGAGGCGATGACTTATTGGCGTCACCTTTTGCATGGCTCATCCCAACCTTTCCAGGTATGTACAAACCATATTGCATTGCTGTATTACCGCGTTCTTCATGTACTAACCCCATGGCAGACCCATTGGCATGAGACCCTTGCCCCAGTGCATTCACGTATGAGTTCACCATGGGCAAGGATATTGGTTTGACGGATGCTTTGAGCAGCAAGCCTGCTTTAGCCCCTGACCCAAGGAGGTAGAAGTGCACAACACACAGGTTATGATTCCTCCAAGTAAAATTATGTCGCTGCTTTCCTCTCCCCTGGCTAACGGGCCAGCGCTTGAACCTCTGGATAACGTGGAGGAATATGGTATGTTCAGAAAGATCGTCCTTTCCCAGCCGCTTTCAGGAGAATATACTATGGTACTTGCAAAGAGCGCTTCAAATCAAGAGGATCTATCCAAGGGTTATCATGTAAAGGATGAGATGGTGTGGTTCCAGGGACGCCTTTGGGTACCTGCTGGACCACTGCGCCTGTAAATAATCCGGGACCATCATGATGGAATCACCATTGGTCATCCAGGGAAAGCAAAGATCTTGAAGTTTATATGCCATACCTACAATTGGAAGGGCTTGCCTGCTCAGGTGGGGCGGTATTATAAGGAGTGCCTGGTATGCAACCAGATGAAACCCAATCGTCAACCTTTAGCAGGGTTGTTGGTATCAGTACAGAAGGCTGATGGGCCTTGGACTTCCCTCTCGATTGATTTTATTGTGGAACTACCTGTCTCTGATGGTTATGATGCTAACATGGTGGTGGCGGACCGTTTTACGAACTTTTCCCACTCCATTACTTGCAGAACTACAATAACCACAGTTGAGATGGCTAGGCTCTTCGTCACCCATGTGTTTGCGCTCCATGGGGTTCCCCATGAGATTATCAGTGACCGAGGACCCCAATTCACCTCCATCTTTTGGGAAGAGTTGTGTAAGATTCTTCAAATTCGCCCCTGCCATTCGACTTCCTATCGCCCTAATCAGATGGGCAGACTAAACAAGTGAACCAGTGATTGAAACAGTTCCTCCGGTGTTACACTGCTGAGGATCATTCAGATTGGGCTTCTCACCTTCCTATGGCCCAATTTAATTACAACAACATGCTGCATTCCTTGTTCAGTTGTTCCCCATTTTTCGCCAGACATGGCTTTAACACCGCCTTTAACATGGAGCCTAGCTGTGGTTCTAAGGTTGGAGCGGTGGTAAACTTTGTCAAGACTATCAAGAAGGTCCACCAGGGGGTTTCCACAAGCTTGGAGGCAGCAATTCAGTGTATAAGGAGAACGCTGATGGGATGCACCAAGTGGGTCCTGCGTACAAGGAAGGGGATCTCGTGATGCTTGATGCTTATAACATCCCTATTAAGCAGCCATTTAAAAGCTGGGACCAAAGAGGATTGGCCCCTACCGCGTTGTTAGAAGGTGGGCCATGCCTCAGAACAGCTAGAACTTCCCCCTTCATTTTAAATCTTCTCTGTGTTTCATGAGAGCAAACTGACGTTGTTTGAGGGCCCCCAACAGGGACTTCTGAGGCCTATCTCGGATGGGGCGCCAGAGTGGGAGGTGGAAGAAATAGTTGCCTCCCGCCGCATTAAAAGAAGACTGGAGTACCTGGTATCCTGGAAGGGCTTTGACGCTGCAGAGAACAGTTGGGTCCCAGCGCAAGACTGTGTGCATGAAAAAAATTTTCAAAGCCTTTCACAAACAATTCCCCCAGGCTTCCAGATTACAACCCAAACTGGCCGTTGCCGCCATGAAGTTGACCCCTGCCCACAAGAACTTTTCCCTTGCGCAAGCCCCTGGAGGTGGGGTTGAACCTCGTCAGGAGGAGAGGGTAATGTCATGTGTAGATGACATCATAGTGGGGACCAACCCCAAAGATAAGGTTGGGCGCCAGGAGGCCCAAAAGGTGAAGTTACAGGGCCTCCTGACCTGAGGTATACCCTAGACCAACGCTGGGTACAGGCAAAATATGCCCATGTTGGTACTAGTGGGGTGCCAAATGCTCAGTCCCTTACTATGGCCCAGGCGTTAACTTGAACGGTCTACATAACAAACGCAGACATTTTGGTTTGGTTTGTTGAGGAACAGGGTTTCAAAACCCATTCATATACAAAATCACACGTTTGGGTTAAATCCAACTTCAATCATTTACATGAGTAAAGTCAGTTTTGGCGTATTCTACCAATTGGGATGGTGGCATATACCTATTGGTGGGTCAGTGCTTGAGTCCGCTTATGCCAACCCCTTATTCCCCCAAGTAAAAATTTACTTAGGGGTTTATTATTGGTCGTCAACTCAGTAACCTTTTTACTGCACAGGTTTGGTTTCCTTGTGCACCTCACGTTGTAAAGAATATATCATCTGATAATAGTATGGAGACTATTATCCGTAGTTGAGTTTGAACTATTATTAGGCCCAATGCTTAGGCCAGTACTTTCAATTAAATACTTCAAGTCGTACTTGTAGGAAATCATTCCCTCTATTACTGTCCACTCAATCTTCATCAAGATCCTCTGATGACAGTCTCCTTCAGCCCAACACACAGTCAGTAGCTATCCCTGATTGGTGGTCCCTTAATCTCTAGATCCCCACTCGGATCTCTACTCTTCTCTATGAGAGTCTTCCAATTATTGCCTTCTGCAATAATATCCTTGAGATAGAACTTCACACTGGATGCTGATAGTTTAACTATAACTAAATCTACAATAAAACTGATAATGTGTTAATGTATGTTAATCTTGGTAGTAATAATAATATTTGTAGTAATCATGTTTTTTATTATAGTGAACCCTAGGGAATTAACTAGTAGGGTATTCAGCTGTCTAACCCTCAGTTGACACCTCATTGATGAAATGGCAGCCGGTGTATTTTATTTACCCTTCCTTGTCTCAGCAGCAATGGTCTTCCACATCCTGGCTAGGATTCTGTCATTGGACATCCTTGAGACCTCAAAAAGGAAAGAGCCAGAAACGTGTCCCTAACGTTTTCCTCTCAATCTAAGCGATTCAACCATAATTGGCTAGCGAACTGCTTAGGAAATGGGACTTTTTACCCATTATGGAAGGTCACTTCACCAAGCAATTGATTCACTAGTTACAGGCAGCATCACTCGCCTTGTAACTCACTACTTATTCCCAATCAGTCAGTGATTAAACCCGACCAATCTAATCAGTACACCTGATAGTTAATCACTATCAAATGCCCCTATTTCGTCAGCCACTCCGCCCAATGAGATATTAGGTATTCATCTGGATCAATCCCTGAAGGATACGACCAGGTGAACATCCCAAGATTCCCTGAATGTAGTTCCTCTGAAATTTGGGCCAACCAATTTCCAATTCACTTCTCCTTAGGGAATTTTCCCCTAGCAACACCAGGTAATCTAGCAGGCTGGGAATATGGGCAAAAATCCCAACAAATTCCCCCTTTTGCCTAGATTTCCAGCAAGAAAAGGACCAGGCATGGGAACACCGCTTTGGACACCTGGTCAAATACTAAATTGGTTCAGGTGGAGTACACTCATCAATACTCAACGCTGCATGAGAGACCTTTAGAACACAGCATTTCTACTCTTCCTCCTCGCTACCACCTACTCAGAGCGCGGTCCCCACGACCTCTTTTCATGCCGGGCTGATATATTTACATGTGACAATATTATTCCTGGGATCCAGTTTTCCCCTCGTCAGGGTATATGACCCTCTGTCTTATTCAGGATTCTTTGTCTGACGTTTTTTCATTCCTGATTCTCTCCTCATCCTAAACAGGAGACTCTTGCCATCAATGTTCGTTTTGCAGCTTGATTAAGAATACTTATTTCTTATTCGCCCTGTTATTTCACTCATAACCTCTTAGCTGTAAGTCATTCTTAATTCTTCCCTTGAAAAGCTTATCTCATTAATTTTTGAAATTAATTTACCGAAATTGGAGCCTAATGGATTATAGAGTGCATAATGTCAACTTCTATATAAGTCTGAATCCCCCTCTAGTCCTGCTCATATGTCAAACTCAGAATCCCACTACCAGCAGCTTCTTAACAGTCTGTCAGATTCAGACCTCCGCCTCTTCCAGCAGATGAGTTGGGATGCTCAATGGAACCTCTCTTTATGGTCCTTCCAGGACTCATACTACTAGTCTGTTGCAAGCGGCTAGTCCTTCTGTTGAATTACCAGAAACGGTAACCAATCCCTCTGAAACCAGGTTGGCTATCTTTTGAACAACTCTCGGCCGACTCTTCCTTTGCAGTCAATTCCAAAGTTGGACTTTGAAACCCTCCTGGATTTGGCTCCTTTCTCTGATGCTCCAAACATCATCATCAGTGCTCCGGAGGTCATGCCAGTTGCTTTGGATCATTCATTCTTGGCTGGGTCAGACTTACTCCCTGAGTTCCTCTTCTAACTTGGTCAAGTTTACAAACCTGCTGTGCTGGTTTCAGAGCTTTCTAAGTGAACAGCATACATTTTGAGCTCCCCTACGCTGAACTCTAGGCCCAAGTCACCAAGGCGTTGACATTAGTGCTGAATCCCTCTGATCTGGACAACCTTCTGGATCGAGATACTGCCACTTATGCTCTCCACTTTGCTGGCCAAGTTCTTTGAAGTTGGTCAACAAAGCTTCCAGCCTCGCCTGGCTTCCATCAGACATTCAGATTTAGCTTCCGTGAAGCCTATAGTCATCATTTGCAAGATTCAATCCACTCTTTACACAACTACCTTTTCTCTGGAGCTTCTCATTGCTATCTTCCATTGATTGCATTAATTGGGGCATGATTTAACAACCCCCATTGAGTATTCCTTCTTTGCTGCAGGCTCACATGTCTGGTGTCCTTGATGAAGCCCATTGGCAGGCACTCAAAACAAATCTTCCAGCACCGGTGCCTTATTGGGATTACTTGGGGTTATTCACTGATTGCCTCTTCCTCTATTGCAGTTTTCCTCCCACTCCAGGGCTTCACAATTGGCTTCTTTTGACATATCAATTTCCCTTCTCCTAGTCGCGTTTTCTCAGGGCTTGGCATCCGCTCAATGAATGTGGTTTCATATAGGTCTCGCCCTTACAAGTGTCCAATCGCATATCAGTTTTGATGGGCTATTTCTTCTTACCACGATCCATCCTCCCTCCCCCAAGAGGTGACATGGGAGGAATCATCCCCATACTGAGGATGATCAATAAAAATAGAAATTATAAAAAATATATTGGCTTTTTTTCTATGAATCTAAAAATCTCCTTTTTTTCCAATATCTTTTATCAATTTTTTTAATTTTTATTCTCTCTTTTTTTCATATGGGACTTGACCTTGTTTCAGTTCAGAAGTTCATCTTTTCCCCCAAACTGGGTCCTGGGCACTTAAACCTACCAGTTTTCTATGGTTCAGAAATCCTTTTTGGACTTAACCATCTAGATTGATTCAGGGGTCCTTTTTTCAGACTTGACCTAATATTCAGGACATGACCAACTTAATGATTCATTGGTCCTTTAGAACTCTTTTATTTTTTTCTTCAATCTAATACTTTAGATACTTAGTGTAGACTCAATTTACTACTCTTCCATCCAAGAGATTCTTGATGGAGTAATCATCAGTCGCCGTATTGGTGATTACTTCAAATGGACCTGGCCATAATGCATCCAATTTGTTATTCATCTGACCTATGCATATCGCAATAGGTGACTCTATCTCCTATTCAATATTCTTATAATCCGTCGATTTCGCTCATATCCTTTTCTTCAAGGTTGTAGTGAATGCTTGCAATTGCATATCAATTAGGATACTCGTCTTTCAGTTCAGGCATTTTTTGGTACTCATCCCCAACGTATATTCTACTACCAAATATGATATTAGTGGCAACGCAGTCTTCCTCCCATATAGTAATTCAAATTACATCTTTCCCATTGCCATATAATGACTAATGTTGGAGGCAAACGTCACCAAACTCAGGTACATTCCCCACGCGAAAGTTCTCCCTGATACTAGCTTCCTCAGCGTCGCGGCCAGCATCCCATTGACCCAATCTACCAGTCCATTCATCTCCAGCTGGTAGGGTACTGACATGACTCCTATGATCCCCATTATTTCATTTAGCCTTGAGATCATGTGAGACATATAGTTAGTCCCATTGTCACTCAGTAGGACTTGTGGACATCCATGCCGGTATACTACTTGATCCAGGATGAATCTCGCAGTACTGGTAGCGTCAACTCTGGTTAGGGCTTTCATTTTAACCCATCTCGTTAGATGGTCGATGGCTAATATGATGTACTTGACTCCTCCTGTGCTCATCACCAGTGGTCCCATCACATCGATGGACACCATGTGACATGCAAATCCAAGTTGGACCAGTCATTATCCAATTGTATTCTTAGTGTGGTTTATGCAACTGGCATTCCACGCAACAAGCCAGATGATCCGCAACATTGTAGTTAATTGATTCCCAGTAATAATACTGACAAATATGATCAGTTGCTTTTCTCAGGCCTCTATTCTCAACAACCTTATGAGCTTCTTGAACTATTACTACTCTTTCTGATGGTTTCAGGAATAATAGCAACTTCCCAATTATTGCTTGTATACTTGTACATCCATAGTCTCAGTGTTTTCCATCGCTTTTTGAAGCGCACCTTGGATTTCTCAAGGCTCATCCTCAGTTTTTCCTTTGACCATTTTCTGGAATAGCTCATCCACTTGTGGGTATATTAACTGGACCATTGGTAACCGCAATAAGCCATCTGCATTCTGGTGAGAAGCCCTAAAGTCATCTATCTCATAAGCATAATCCTGAAGCTTAAGTGCCTATTGGGCCAGTCATCTTTCCAGTTCCCATAAATTGTGCAGCCAATGCAGCGAATAGTGATCTGTAACCACCTTAAAGTGTGTTTTCATGGACATACACCCAAAGCTGCTTACAGGTGTAAATGACCGAAAGGAATTCACGCTCAGTCACGGTGTAGTTCCTCTCAGTGGCTGAGAGTGTTCGGCTCACATATGCCACTGGATGTTCATCCCCAAGTTCATCTACTTGGCTCAGTACAGTGCCAATCACTGTTAATGAAGCATCAGTTTGAATGATAAACTGTCAATCAAAAATTGGATATTATAAGATCAGCGAATATATCAGATACCAGCATAACTCATCAAAGGAGTTCTGGGCCTCTTTATTCCATACAAATCTTTTTTTTGGATCCTTTAGTAAATGAAAAAAAGGCTTGGCTATTTGGGCGAAGTCCCAAATAAATCTTCTATAGTATCCGACCATCCCAAGGAATACTTGTATGTCTCAGACACTCTTCAGTACAGCCATAAGCTCTATAGCTGCTATCTTCTGGGTTTGTGGCTGCAATCCACTTGAGTTGATTACGAATCCCAGGTATTCCAACTCTTTCTTAAATAAGTGGCACTTCCTTGGCTTGATCTTCAGGTTAGCTGTGGACAGTCTCTTAAAAACTTCTTCCAAGTGATGGAGGTGATCAGTAAACGTTCTACTGAACACATTGATACTGTCCAGATATACTAGGATGCACGACAACTTCAGGTCGCTCAATATTGTGTCCATGGCCCTCTGAAATGTCACAAACGCATTGTAAAGACCCTGGGGCATCCTCGTCAGCTGGTATAACCCCTGTGCGGTGTAATCTTACATTTTTCTTGGTCTTCTTCAGGCAAGTCGATCTGCCAATATCCTGAGATTAGGTCCATCGTGGAGAAATACTTTGCTTCTCCTAATTGATCCAGCGCATCGTCAATCCTCAGTAGGGGATACAAATCCTTCTTCATAATTTTGTTCAGCCTTCAATAGTTAATCAAACCTGGTTTGATCCATCTTTTTTTCTTTACAATCAGAATCGGACTTGCCCAGGGACTTGACGATGGAACTAGAAGCCCATGCTTCACTAGTTTACTGATCGCATCTTCCACTACCATTTCAGCAGCTTTTGATCTTCATATTGGTCTCATCCTTATTGGTAGATTTTCCCTGGCGTTGACCTTATGAATTACATCTTGTGCACATCCCAAATCATGGTCATTCTGAGAAAACACTTCCCAATATTTCTCTAATAATTTGAGCACCTCCTCCTTCTGCCCTTCTGGCAGATCTGCGAGTTGCTCCCAATCAACCAATAGTTTGATGCTTTTGGCCACCCCAGCCAGTAATCTCATTTCCTTTGGAGACCAAAATCATGGAATCGTCTAAATTCTGCCATTGGGATTAAATGAATAAATGTGATGATTTGATTCCTCTTGGCCTTCATCAGATTTTTGCTCAAATTCACCAAGAGAACTCATATTTCTCCATGGCCCAGCATTATTATCCTGGGAGCCACCCACGGCTCCACTCTGGACTTCTTCCAAGGACTTCTGACTTCTCCATACAACAGTTATGGAATCTCCAAAGTCAACCCTGTGTCAACTATCATCTGCAATCTGGCCGGTATGGTCCTTTCTTTCTTAATCCTTAAGGGAATTTCCCAATTTTCTAGGATTTCTGCTGGAATCTCTCGTCACTTCTTACCAACTAATTGGTATTGAATTGGTACAATGCCATCATTGTATATCATATTAATGAAGTTGTTTCTCCAGTTCAATGAAACTTCACCATCCTTCTGGTATACCAATGGTAACGTCTGACCCAAGATGGTCAACGTATTATCCTCAAAGTTACATTTAACTCCGCACTTACGCAGAAACTCCATTCTGATCAGAATATCATAGTTTTGGTTTGCCAAAACTATTGCTGGCGTGGATACCACCAATGACCCAAATTGTAGTGGCAGCGCACTATATGCTCCACAAGAAATGGTGGTGTTTGGCCCAGCTGTTCCATATTCTTTATTGTGTTTTAAGTCCGGAGAGATCTTCATCTTCTTCACCAGCTTGGTTGACACAATATTGTTGGGTGCTCCACTGTCAACTATCGCCCTCACCCTCAGTCAATTCACTTGAATATCTTATATGTACACTCAGAGTAATGTAATAGAGTATTTACTGAATGACTTGTGGCGTTATTAGCTAATCTAGGGTATGAATAAGCTGTGCTGATAATTCAGGAAACGATTCCTTTATCACGCCTAGGGGGATAGACAGGTTGGCCTCATCTAATCAAATGTTTGCTAACTCATCAGGATTATCAGTGGTCTGAATCTTCTACACCAGTTGTTGGTCGTACGGCCGTGCAACTTCCTGAACCATCTTGGGGTCAATCTTCTTTGCCCAGCTCTGATCACGGCATTTATATCCATGTTGACCACTTGGTATAGCAGATCCTGCTCGTCATCTATAAACAGATCGCTAATGTCTATCTCTTCATTCATGATATTGGGAGGAACAGGATTTTTCCGCCTCTCTAGACTGTTCCTTGTCTAGGCAGTGGGACCGTTTCTCGAATCTTTGGCTACTGCAGTCTCTTTAGCCTGGACCACATTAATTTGATCCTTTGGCTTTTTGAAGTGTGCAGCAAAATGTCCTTTCCCGCCACACTGGAAGCAGACCTTCTCTTTCTTATTTAACCATTTGCAATCCTCAGTCTTATTTCCCAGCACAATTTGGTTAAAAGTCTCCTTTGATCCTTTGCTTCCCTTTGTGGGATTCGGATTTTGTACCAGATTGGACTTGAAGCTTCTATTTGGGGCATCAAATGTCACTCTCAAAAATCTTCAGGTTATCTACCATTTGCAAGGTAGTTATCACAGTCACAAATACAGTAGACATCATTTGATGCAAATTGTGATAGGGCCAAAGGCCGCTTGCAAAGCAATTCTTGCATCAAAGTCATCTAAAAATTTCGCTCCAGCCAGGATCTGCAACTCCTGGTAAAATTGATCCGCGAAGCTTACAAGAGACTTGTCTTTATGCAATTGAATTATCATAACTTCTTGCTTGCATTTTGACATACGGATTGGACTACCAAACTACTTTATTATGGCCACTTTTGCCTCAGCATATGACCAGCTGTCCCCCTCCAGGTGGTGTAACACTAGGTTCTGGCAGTCAGTGTCCAAACAGTTCATGACTGTCAACGCCTTTTAATGGTCCCCATATCCATTCATGGTCATGTCAAATAGTTGGAAAAACGCTGGGGCGTTATCCCAATGGAATGTTGGCAATTTCAGGGCTGCTATAAATTCCTCCGAGTCATTTCAGCCAATTTTCTTGGTTTGGCTACTTGGCTCTTTTGTGGAGTGACTTTGGGCGTTAACTCCAAAAACAGCATTAAATGTGGGTGGCATATTTCTCAGGGTATTCGTCTTCCCAACTATCGTTTGAGAACTTCCCTCTTCAGCATCACTGGCCATATCAGGCTCACATGCACATCTGTGGGCTTTCAGATCCTCTATCTCTTTCATCAATTTTTAATGTCCACACCAAACTTCATCAAATGAATGCAATCCGCTTCATGCTTTATTTTCAGATATATGACCTCATGAACGAGGTCTCCTTCTTTCCTCTTTAACGAGCTTACTTTGCCAAGTAACTTGTTCCCAAAGTTAGGTACGTTTTCAACTCCTTCCTCCACCTTAGTTACTCATTCTTTCAAGTCTGCAAACTCCCAATGGTCCGCTGATCTTAAGTCATTCTGATTCACTGTGGCGATCTTGGTTTACAATTTGCGCATTTCTTCTTTATACGACATTGTTGATAGATTCTTCTATTCATTACCCCTGTAGTAAGCACCAACTTGTAAAAATTTACTTAGGAGTTGATTATCAGTTGTCAACCCAGTAACCTTTTTACTGCACAGGTTCAGTTTCCTCGTGCACCTTGCGTTGTAAAGTATATATTATCCATTAATAGTGTGGAGACTATTAGCTAAGGGTTGAGTTAGAACTATTATCAGGCCCAACGCTTTGGCCAGTACTTCCAATTAAATAATCGATAAATCATACTCATAGGGATTTGTTCCCTCTATTACTGTCCAATCATTCTTCATCAAGATCCTCTGATGAAAGTCTCCTTCAGCCCAACACATAGTCGGCAGCTATCCCTGATTTGTGGTTCCCTTCATCTCTAGATCTTTGCTTGGATCTCTACTCTTCTCCCTGAGAGTCTTCCAATTATTGCCTTCTGCAATAATATCCTTGAGATGGAACTTCACACTGGATGTTGATAGTCTAACTATAACCAAATCTACAATAAAACTAATAATGTTTTAATGTATGTTAATCTTGGTAGTGATAATAATATTTGTAGCAATCATGTTTTTTATTATAGTGAACCTTAGGAAATTAAATAGTAGGGGATTCAGCTGTCTAACCCTCAGTTGACACCTCTTTGATGAAATGGCAGCCATTGCCATTGAATCACCCTTCCTTGTCCCAAAGACGATGGTCTTCCCCATCCTGGCTAGGATTCTGTCATTGGACATCCTTGAGACCTTAAATGGAAAGAATCAGAAACGTGTCCCTAATGGTTTCCTCACAATCCAAGTGAATCAACCATAATTGGCTAGCAACCTGCTTAGCTAATGGGACTTTTTACCCATTATGGCAGGTCTCTTAACCAACTGATCGATTAACTATTTGCAGGTGGCATCACTCGCCTTGCAACTCACTACTCATTCCTAATCAGTCAGTGATGAAACCTGACCAATCCCAATTGGTACACCTGATAGTTAATCACTATCAGATGCCTCTATTTCATCGTCCGCTCCACCTGATGATATATTAGGTATTCATCTGGATTGATCCTCAACAGATATGACCAGGCGTATATCCCAAAATCCCCCTGAACATAGTTCCTCCGAAATTTGGGCCAACTGATTTCTGATTCACTTTGCCTTAGGGAATTTTCCCCTAGTGACACCAGGTAATCTAGCAGGCTGGGGATATGGGCTAAAATTTCAACATCCCGCCAGTGGTTGAATATGTTTTCCCTGACCAACATTCCTTGTTGGTCAACTTCCCAAGTAAACCTTTTCCCGTTTTACATTTTTACTTTTATATATTCCAAATGATTCTGTGCGCAAACCTCTTTGAGGAGGCCTCGCACTCCATTAACCTTACCATTGCAAATACATTGCAGCTATCCCCTTGTGCACCCTTGGTTCGCCCAGGTTCCCTCCAACCTGGGTTGCTTACCCCTTTTCATTTTGTGCACCGCGTCACTTTTGGTGGGTTTGTTATTATAAAACTCACACTTCTATGCTTAAGTGGTTATTTCTCCAGCACCCTCTGCTGGTCTCTAATTACTTTAGCACTAACGGCTAGTTCCCTGGCGTTGGCCTGGTGCACCGTGAACTGCCATGCTGAAAATAGGAGAGTTATAGACATTCTCCTTACAGAGATATATATATAAATTACCTAATAATACAGAGGGAGGTGGGATTAACCTTAGCATAAGTCGCTGTCAAACTCTTATATGGCCATTGATTGGGTTTTGCATCAAGATTTAATTTTTCTGCAACTCAATCTATTGCTCAACATCCGTGGCATTAGTTGCCAGTGTTGAATTAAATTATTAAATTAATATTAAATATTATTGGGTTGATCCCCAATACTTCAAATTGATCATAACACAAGTCAATAAGGAGCCTAATTTTTTACTCACCCATAGGTGAGTTGTGACCCCTAGAGAAGGCTTATCCCCATAAAGGGAGTAACCTGACAGAACCCTCTCCATGATTTAGCTAGGGGTCAGAGGCAAGGCAGGGTCTTCAGATTTGGCCGGCAGAGTTTTGTATGAGCATTGGGAGCAGTTAAGATCCTGGTGCTCATATTTTTTGAAAACAAAGAGGGACCAAACATTGCAGGGTTGTATGGGACAAAGGAGGCGGCGTGGACACAATGTGGAGATCTGTGAACATCATCAGAAATCACCAAAAAGAGTTAAGGCAGTGGGCAGCTGAATTCCTGGACGATTTTGAGTAAACATTGGAATTGGAGCTGGCATCATGAAGAGGCCCCATAAAGAAAGTAGGCGACGAGGCAACTGAATGCCTGTCTGATTTGAGAGAACATCAGCATCAGTTGCCAGCATTGGGAAGAGGTCCCAGAAAGATCATCGGCATTCTTTACCAGCATTGAGAAATTGAACCTGGAGAGAAAATGGATGGAGGGAAAACTAAATGCATGAGCAATTTCGAGAGATCATTGGCATCAATTTTGCAGCATTGGAAAGAGGTCCCAGCATCAGGGATTTAAACTCAGAGAGCGTTTAAATAGATATTGATTTTGTAAAAATAAATTAGTATTAAATTTGTTATACTACTATAATAAAAACATTGGGAATAGCTCCAGAGATTTGGATCAATGGCGTTGTTCAACCTGATCCTACTTGATATTTTCAAGGAGCCTTTGGTCCTTTTCAGAACCTTACACTGTCAGCGCCTGTCAGAGGTCATCATCTCATATGGATTGAACGCTTTTGAGGGCAGAGCAGGATCCAGGGTAACCTGGGCTTGGTTGTTCAGTTTTAAACAAAATTAGACCAGCGGGAGGAAACTCCCAATTGATTTTACTGAAAACCTCCTGGCCTTCAGCGCCGAGATGGCTAAGCAGGGGACAGGATAGGAACCTCTCCTCCTCCTTCCTGGGCTGTAGCCCTCACGGGGGATTCAGGGGCACCTGTCAGGGAACACCATTTTGTCAGGATGCGGTGGAGCAACTCCTAACTAGCCCTATGTTGAATCAGGGACCTGAAGCCCCCAGTGAGTTAGCAGGCCTTTGGGTTTAAGAAATCTATAGCAGGAACTAGAGAATGTGATAAACAATAGGTTACCTAGATAAGGCCTTGAGATGTATATAGTACCTCAAGGCAAAAAGTGGAATAGGAAAGGGAAATTGGATAGGCAAGTAGCAGGAGCTAGGCAATACAGGCCTAGGATAAGGGAGATCTTGGCATTGGTTGACAACAAAGAGATATAAAAAATTACTTAATAATACAGAGGGGATTGGGATTATTCTTGGCATAAGTTGTGGTGAATCTCAAAATGGCCATTTAATTGGGTTTTAGCGTTAAGATGAGATTTTGCTGCAACCCAATTGATTGCTCAAAATCCTCAGTATTGTCACTGGTGTCAAATTAAATTTTTAGATAAATATCAAATAAAATTGGGGTTAATCTCTAATACTTCAAATTGGGATCAACCCATGTCATTGAGGGAGCCTAATTTGGCATTAGCCCCCAGGTGAGTAGCGACCCTTAAGGAGGCTTCACCCAATAAAGAAATATTTACAACACCATGCTCATGGCATCAACTATACTCAGGGCTTTCATTTTAACCCATCTGATTAGATGGTCTATCACAACAATTATATAATTTATGACCTCAATACTGACACTCAACATTCCCATAACATCTATGGATACTGTGTGCCACACTACATCAGGGCTTACTAGCCTATATCCACTATATTCTTGTGGAGCATGTGTAGTTGACACTCCACACAGCAGGCTAGATAGTCCGCGACATCGTAGTTAATTAATTACCAGTAGTTTATTAGTGAATATGATCCATAGCCTTCTTTAGGACCCCATGTACAATGATTTTATGTGCGGTTTGGATGAATTCCACACATTCTGAGGGTTTAGGAAGCAAAAACAATTTTACTCAATCATTTTATATAACTGAACACTCTTAGATTCAGTGTTTTCCATCACTAATCTTAGCGCGCTCTGAATTTCTTGGAGTTCATCCCTGATATCACCTTCAATCATCCGCTGAAATAACTCATCAACCTGGAGATATATGACTTGAACAATCGGCAATTGTGACAGTCTGTCAGCATTCTGATGAGCCACTCCTGCTCTGTGGATAATTTTAAAGTCATATACTTTCAGCTTTAAAGACCAACTTGCCAGTTAGCTCTCTGGTTCCTTCAGGTTGTGAATCCAGCGCAGAGACAAATGGTCATTTATGACCTTAAAAGCGTCCCATGTATGTATAATAAAAATTATTTGCAGATGTGGATTACCTCCAGGCACTCTTGCTCTGTAACGGTATAGTTTCTCCCAGCTGGTGACAGCGTTCTGCTCACATAGGCCACCGGATGTTCTTCCCCATTGTCATCCACTTGACTTAGAATGGCGACTATTGCTTTTAACAAGGCATCTTTTTAGATGATTAGTTCCCAATTAAATTTGGGTACTTCAACACTGGCTACTCATGAGATAGTTTTGGAGCTTATCAAACGTTTTCTAAGCTTCATTGTTCCACATGAATCCTTTTTTGGATCCTTTAGTATATGGAATAATGGCTCAGAGATTCCAGCAAAATCTCTTATGAATCAGAAATAGTATCCGACCATCCCCAGAAAGACTTGAGTATCCCAAACGCTTTTTGAGATTGACATCCATTTGATGGCTTCTATATTCATTGGTTGCAGATGTAATCCACCAGAGTTTATTACAAAACCCAAGTACTCGAGCTCCTCCTTAACAATGTCATTTTCTTGTCTTTATTTTCATATTTGCCATTGCCAACCGCTTGATACTTCCTCCAAATGTTCTAAGTGGTCTGTAAAGGCCCTACTAAAAATAATATAGTCTAATTACCAGCACGCAGGTAACTTCAAATCACTAAGTATTGAATCCAAGGCTCATTGCAATGTTATCAGCGCATTGCATAAACCTTGGGGCATTCTGGTCTGCTGTTAAAACCCTTGCTCAATAATTATTGCACTTTTTAGATCTTCCTTTAGATAATCGATTTGCCACTATCCCAAAATCAGATACATAGCTGATGAGTACTTTGCTTCTCCTAGGCATTTGAGCACGTCATTAAATCATGGCATTGGATATGAGTCTTTTCTTAATAATTTTATTTTAATCAGTGATAATCAATCATTACTCATTTTTTTGTGTCCTTCATTTTACAATAAGGATCAGACTTTCCCATGGACTCAATAAAGAATAAGAAGCCTATACTCTACTAGCTTGCTGATTTCTTTGCTGGCCTCAGCTTCAGCAGCTCTTGACCTATGGACAGGTCTCATCCTTTATTGGCAGATTTTCCCAGTATTGACTTTATGGATCACATTCTTCACGCATCCCAAGTTGTGGTCATCTTGGGCAAATATCTCCTAATATCTCTTAAATATAGGGAGCACATCTTATTGCTGCTGTTTGGATAAATCAGCCAGACTGCTCTCAATCCACTAAAACTCTAATAATTTTGGCAGTTTCCACTGTCAATCCCATTTTGTATAACAACCCAAAATCGTGAACTTCACTAAGCTCTACCATTGGGATCAGATGCAGAAGTGCAATGATTTTATTTTTTCAAATTTCATTGGTTTCTCCCCCTAATTGGCTAGGAGTATTATTATTTATCTAAGACCTAGAACAATGAGTTCTGGCGCCACCCAAGGCTCAATCTTTGATTCCCTTCATGGGCTAACAACTTCTCCATATAGCTGTTCTGGGAGTTTGATTATTAACTCTGTGTTAGCTACAATTTAAGTTCCCAACAGAATAAAGTTCATTGCATTCATCTTAAAGGTACTCTGCGATAATCTTGATTTCTATCAGCATTCCTTCCCATTTCCATCCAAAAAAATTATATTTAATGGATATAATGCCATTGTTGTAAATAAGGCTTACAAAATTATTCCTTTTTGTAAGCGGGGTTTCTCCTTTCCGCAGTTACCCTAAGGCAGCGTCTGCCCCAATATTATCAGAGTGTTTTATTCAAAGTCGCACTTCACCCCATACTTCCTCAGAAACTCTGTCCCAATGAGTATATTATAATTCAGATTGTCCAGCACTATAGCAGGAGCTGATACCACCAGCGATCTGAGCCAAAGTGGTAGTACACTATATGATCTATATGATATGGTGATATCTGGTCAGCGATTCCATACTATTTTTGATGCTCCAGACTGGAGAAACTTTATGAGTTTTTGTGTGCCCATTAGGCACCCAGTGTAGGCAACTTTGCGGGATGAAACCTGGGGTAATGCCCCCCGCAACACTGGGGTTGCGCAAATCTAAGCACCACTGAAGTGGGCCTGACCACAAGCCTGGCAAAATCTTCATTCGTTTTTTAACTTGGTGGAAATAATGTTGATTGGCGCTCCACTATCAATTATTGCTTATACTATTATCCTATTGACTAGAATATCTGTATAGGTACACTCTGAGTATTGCAACTAGGTAATTACTGAGTGGGTAGTGGCATAATTAACTGAATCAAGAGTGCAAACTATCTGAACAGTCATGTTAGGGAAGGCTCCTTGATTACGCTTATAAGTAAGTAATTTTTTGTATCATCAACTTTGTTTTAACTAAATCTTCAGGGCTTTTGGAAGATCTGATTTTCTCTGCTGTCATGCATATTGTCAAGCAACCTACTTAACAATTTTGGGGCTGTTGGGATTTTTGCCCATATTCCCAGCCTGCTAAATTACCTGTATTGCTAGAGGAAATTTCCTAAGGCGAAGTGAATTGGAAATTGGTTGGCCCAAATTTTAGAGGAACTACGTTTGGAGGATTTTGAGATATTCGCCAAATTGTATCCATCAGGGATCGATCCAGATGAATACTTAAGATCTCATTGGGTGGAGTTGCTGATGAAATAGGGGCATATGATAGTGCTTAACTATCAGGTGTACCAATTGGGATTGGTCAGGTTTCATCACCAACTGATTGGGAATGAATAGCAAGTTGTGAGGCGAGTTATGCCGCCTGTAACTACAAATCAATTGGTTGATGAAGTGATCTGCCATAATGGGTAAAAAGTCCCATTAGCTAAGCAGGTTGCTAGCCTATTATGGTTGGTTTGCATGGATCAAGAGGAAAATGTTAGGGACACGTTTTCTGACTCTTTCCATTTGAGTCCTTGAGGATGTCCAACGCTGGAATCCTAGCCAGGATGGGGAAGACCATCGCTGCCAAGATGAGCATGGGTGATTCAATGACAACGGCTGCCATTTCATCAAAGAGGTATCAACTGAGGGTTAGACAGCTGAATCCCCTACTATTTAATTTCCTAGATTAACTATAACAAAAACCTTATTAACTACAAATGTATTATAATATACAGCTATATTATCAATTTGGTGTATAGTTAGACTATCAGCTTCTATTGTGTCATTCTATCTCAAGGATATTATTGCAGAAGGCAATAATTGGAAGATTTTCAGAGAGAAGAGTAAAGATCCAAGAGGGGATCTAGAGATGAAGGAACCACAATCAGGGATAGCTGCCAACTTTGTGTTGGGCCAAGAGAGACTGTCACCGGGGTACCTTACCAAAGATTGGGTGGACAAGAGTATAGGGAATGAATCCCTACGAGTATGACTTACAGAGTATTTAATTGGAAATAGGGGCCAAGTGTTGGGCCAAATAATAGTTCAATCTCAACTACAGATAATATTCTCCATGTTATTATCAATTAATACATTCTATACAACGCAACAAAGTGCACAAGAAAATTGAGCCTGTGCAGTAATAAAGGTTACTGGGTTGACGGCCAATAATTAACCTAGAGTAAATTTTTACAAGTTGGTGCTCAATACAGGGGTAGTTGAGTAAAGAATCTATCATAATGTCGTATAAAGAAGAACTACACAAGCTGTGAACTGAGATCGTCACTGTGAACCAGAATGCCTTAAACTCAGCGGACCATTGGGAGTTAGTGGCCTTGGAAGAATGAGTCTCCAAGGTGGAGGAAGGAGTAGAGAATGTAGCCAACTTCAGAAACGAGTTAATCGTCAAAGTAAACTCATTGAAGAAGAAAGAAGGTGATAATTCAAGAGGTCCTATACTTGAAAATGGAGAGAGAAGTGGATCGCGCTCATGTAAGAAAATTTGATGCAAATATCAAGAAATTGATAAAAGAAGTAGAGGACTTGAAAGCCCACAGATGTGCATGTGAGCCCGATATGGCCAGGTGATGCTGAAGAGAGAAGTCCTTGCATGATACTTGGGAAGATGAATACCCCAAGAAATATGCCGCCCACCTTTAATGCCATTTTGGAGATGATGCCAATGTCACTCCACAAGTTAGCCAAGTAGCTGAACTAAGAGAATCAGCCTGAAATGACTCAGAGGAATTTATAGCAACGCCAAAATTGCTAACATTCCATCAGGATAATGCCCCAGCGTTTTTCTGACTGTTCAACATGACTATGAATGGCTACAGAGATTGTCAAAAGGCGTTGACAGTCATGAACTGTTTGGACACCGACTGCCAGAACCTAGTGTTACCCCACCTGGAGGGGGACAGCTGGTTGTATGCTAAGGCAAAGGCGGCCATAG
>JAKSZP010014795.1:0-97518 GCA_022478985.1 Massospora cicadina
AAATGAAATTTTTCAAAAGTAATCTGATATACCAAAATAGGGTCCTCATCCAGACCATATGAGCATATAAACAGCTCGTTCTTTGATAAATTGCTCTCATTATAAAACGCATTTTCTGGCTCTAATGAACCCACACTCATTCTGAGGGCTTGGTGTGCATTGCTATCCAGGGCCATCACCCCCAAGCCCAGAGCTGATGCCTCAGCATGCACCTCAGAAATGTGTTGGGGAGAAAAAATGATAATGGAATCCTTTTTTATTAAATCTGGGTTTGGACCCTCCGATGTTCCCAATTTCCACCGAGACGTGGAGGAAATCAGTGGGAAGCATCTCACAATTCAAGAAAATATCACTAGTTGAGGACGCAATATTTATAGGGATGACCATGGGTGACATCATCACGGTGGAATCATCTGAAACCTTTACTTCATTCTTGGGGCTAGACCCCTGTACAGTTCCAAATCTAGAAGAATTAGAAGGATTAGAAGGATTAGAAGGATAAGATTCCCTTATTTTAAGAGGTGCGCGCGACTTATCAGCTTCCATATTTATATGATTTGATCTGATGATGGCCAAATTACCTGGCCCCTTCTGGGTTGGGGTGGGGAAACTACCCCAAAGGGTTTTGACAAGATGATTGAAATTGGAAGGAGGCAACTGCCAAATTGGGGAGTTTTGCATTAATATGTCCAAGGTTGAACGGAGAAATAACGTTTTAACCTTGTTGGTTAATGGCAAAGCCTGGGCTTTTTTGCAGAATTCACTTAAGTATGCTTTCATCAGCTGACCTGCTTGACGCAGAGAAAAGAACTCAAAGAAGGAATAGAGGGATGCTTCATCAGGTCAATTTTGCTCCAAGACCTGTTCCAAGCCCTCCACTGTTCACCACAAAAGCAGTTGGGTGCGGAATACTGCAAAAAACCAGTCACTCGCATTGGGAGACAATCGGGACAACAGATCCACTCCTCATGAAAGCGGATGTGAACTAGACAGATTATTTTTACTTAACGAGGGTTTTGGCTCAAGGGATGCTAAGGCTTGTTGAATTTCTGAGTAAATCTCAGGAGAAAGGTGGGGAATCACCACATCAGGATTGAGAAAAGTCTGAGACCACCAGGTATAAGCAGGAAGGGTAGGCACTTCCCAATTGGTAGTTGCAAGAATAACGCCGAGATGCACCAATACAAAACCAAATGAGAAAACTGTGGTGAGTACCATCGTGGCAGTGACAAATAGCCAGCGCACCCAATTTATTAATAATGAAAGTCCCAAATGGATAATTCTCATGCACATATAATAAAAAGGCTGGTTGACTAATGTTAAGAGAGTGTCTGTAACTCTCTCATTCCCAGCAAGGTGATGTGGGATGCAAACCCACATTGCTAGGGAACTAGCCTTTAGGAGAATGGGAAAGAAGGCACCTCAAACGGTGCCTGTGCAAAAGGTATCTCAGGCAAGGGTGTAAAGTGCAACATATAGTACCAGGTAAGTAAGAAACATCACAGCTTGAGTTGACCCCAGAGGGGAGTCCATAATTAAGTGTAACTTGGCGCCAGAAGACTTGGGTGCCTCGATCTGGAGGGGATCTGGGCGGCCCAAGGGAGCACCTGGGATTTGGGTAAATTGTGATAAGAGGTAGTGGCCCACATAGTTGGAGACCTCCCCAAAGAGGTCCACCACCAAGTTCGCCCAGGGAACCATTGAAAAAATGTAAAACAATGGGTAAATTTAATTAAGAAAGTCGACCAATGAGGAATGTTGGTCACAAAAAACATATTTAAAGTGGGCTGGGGAAATTCAAGTTCTGCGGAAGTGCGCCCAAGACTTGATGCTCCAATAAACAGACGCTTCCATCTGTTTTAGTAAAATACACTGAAAGTGCCTTCACTTGACTAATTGATTGAAGCCATATTTTACCCAAACTTAAAATTTCATAACTTGAATGGGATTCAAACCCTTACTCTCCAATTAACTGAATCAAACCATCTTTGTTTGTAATGTAAATCGTTCATTTCAGTGCCTGGGCCGAGATAAGAGGCTGGGCGTTTTGCACCCCATTAGTATTAACCTGGGCATACTTGTCTTGCATCCAGCGTTGATCTAAGGTGTGTTTCAGGTCAGGAAGAGCCTGAAGTTTCACCTTCTGGGCCTCCTGTTGCCCAGCCTTATCTTTAGCATCAGTTTCCACTATTAAGTCATCCAACCATGACAAAAACAAAACCTTGTCATGCCCAACGCTCAGGTAAGACATGAGGCCTAAACGGCCATAAGAAGCTGCAAAAATTCCAAACTCAGGTTTGTAATGATGGGGGATTGACCTTTTGAAGGTTGCACTTAAGGAAGTCCTCTTCTGGCCATACTTGAAGCTCTTTTAAGCCTAAAGCATAGCTCAGAGTGAGCAAAACCCTGGTATCATGCCAACCTTAGTCAGAAATCTCTCAGGCGTTTTGACTTGAAATTCAGAAATCCAAATTCAGAGTCAAAATGTGATAAACAGTTTGAAACATTTTGCCACAGGGGGGAAATGGAGAAACAGCAGTATCTTTTGAGGACTGCTGCCCTATATGCTCAGTGAAGGGGAACTGTGACTAAGTGCACTACTGTGAGAATAATTTGTAATTTGGTCACAGTAGAGCAACATTCTAAATAATTGTCAATACTAACTCAGATTTGACCTACCTGGTTATATTGGCATCAAATTTGCTAGCAAAAGATTCATTCCGCTGCAATTGCACTTGGTTTAATGACAAGGACTCCTCTGGCAGACTCAGGTTTTGCCCACGGCAAAGCCACATATGACCAGTTTCATTAACTAAAGAAGGGGTTCATTTCACCCATATCTGATAGGGATGGGCTTGTCAGTATTATCAATAGAGGGGAAGGGTAGATGATGGATTTTGAGCCCAAGAGTGCTTCAACCAAATTAACTTTGCCAGTTACAATTTTTTGCTTGTGGAATTTGAACTTGTAGTGGGAACCTTTTGGGAAAAATCACTGCAAACCTTCCACTGACAATGGCTTCTGACCACTGCCACCTCCTGAAACACCTCCCAAATTTTCATCACCAACACTTGTGTGGTGAGCAGAGGGGAAAGAGGCGTGATCTATAAGGGATATACTGTTACCCACCTCTCATCTACTATATGGGGCAAATCGTCTAGGGTGATAAGAGGGATAGCCACTGGCTTACACCCCTTCTTGGGTTTAAATAGGAATTTCTCCCAATTAAGCTGCAAGGGTAGTTCCCAAGACTCACACTGGACTAGGCTTATATCTTTAGTAAATAAACTTTTCTTGGGAACTTTTTAGACCATTTGAGATATAAAGTAAATTAAAAAGCATGTTTATGTAAAAAGTGAGCAAAACCAAGTTTAAACTAAACAACAAGTTGGACTATTATACATAATCTTTATCTATATTTTTTGTGCAAACAGAAAAATGAATGGAAAGTATTATTCTAGTTAACAGATGATAACATTATTGGTTGGTTCACAGCTTGGGAAAGAAGATAACACTAATAAAACTAAGATAAGGTTATAGTAAAGATATAATGTTGTGAGAGAATTAATCTTTTTTTTGTAAAAAAGCATATCTTAAACTTTGTGCAAAGCAATAAAGCCTCTTCCACTTTAGAGATTACTTAAACCGTCATTTCCATTTATATTAGCTTATTCCTAATATAGAAACTATTTAAAGTTAATTTATACAAAACGCTAGTTAATTGTATATCAAAATACATATAAAAAGAACATAAACTTAGGAATATCTTTTGGGTTTTGTAGTTGAAGATGCTATAAGCATCTAAAAGTTTTTATGTAGTTATTTTGTTACTTCTAAGCAGAAATTGTTTTTAATTTGTGTTTTGGGCTGCATTTTTAGGTATAACATCTGCTTCGTATCTACTGCTATCAAACAACTGTAGTTTTCTTTTTGCAAATCTTAAATAAAATTTAATAATGTACTAAAAATAAATAAGCTGGTTTATTGGCCTTAGACATAAACTAAACAGAAACAATCAACTAGCAAACTTGGGCAAATAAGTAAGCACTCTAACATAAACAGTAAAAACTGTATAAAAGTAAACCTATGCAGCTATATATAAATTAGTGGTTTTGAACTTTTAAATGAAATTCCAAAGATTTTTGTGGAAATCGTATATTTACGAATCATAGAATTAGTTCAGACAATCCTGGCTGCTTGAGACGTTGCTGTGGTTATAATAACCTCCTCCTTTTTCGAAGTCAGTTTAAAAATATACAGGTCTAATTGAAAATTAAATAAAATGGTTAAAATCAAAATAAAGCTTTAGAGTCAAATGTGATGGCTGAAATGAAAGGAATGGTAGCTATCTGCCCCTTCTGTTGCTTTTATCAAAAATGAAATCAATAAAAGCTAACGTACAACTGAGGTAAAAAGCAAAAGCATTATAGTTGCACCAAATGTAGACCTTTGAGCAGGTAATCTTATCCAGAAAACGTTAATTAGAAACTTTATATATTCAGTGCTCTTTTTCTAACTCCTTTTAGAAAGACTCTTTTTATAGGGTTATTATGACATTCGTTATCGACTTATTTTTACAACTTTTTAGTTATAAATTAAATTCTAGTGTTATTATTTCACTTGCCAGCTCTTTCATGTTCCACTTATTTGAAAAATTCTTTATAAAGCTCCCAGACCCACCTTTACATTTTGTCTTCTTATTTTTCAGTATAGCTCCTAAAACTATTTTTCAATTCGTCTTTTGACAAAGTCTTTTGTTTACAAAGAAGTGACTATATATGAAACATTCTTGGTGTTTAATTGATCTTGTTTCATGAGATGGGATTTTGTGACTCATTGGCTACCATCCTGATGAACTAAACAAAATATTAACAAAAAATTTAGGCTTGCTTGTAAACTACAATGCGCTATCTTATATATATTTGTAAAGTTTTAATAAGCTTTAAACTCACAACTGGTCTTCTACCAAGCTTTTATTTTTACGCTCTCTTTTGTTTAGTTTTACTAAACCAAATGTAGTCATATGACAGGTATTTGCATAATTTTCTAATTGAGATTTAGCGGCGGACTGGAGCTTCTATTTGGAAATAAGACCAATATGCAAGTTACACTTCCAACCTTGAATACTTTAGGTTCACCCTCAAACATGACTGATTTGATTGCCTCCCTCAAAGATAATCTTACTGAACGCCCAGAATTATTTGTTTCTGGATCTACGGTGTAAGCATTTTTATAAGCATTTTTACTAATTTTGTATATAAACTCTTGTTTTTAATGTTATTCCTATAGTAGGCCTGGTATCCTTGTCCTTATAAATGATACAGACTGGGAGCTAGAAGGTGAAACCGAATATGAGATTCAAGATGGGGACAATATTGTTTTTATTTCTACTCTTCATGGTGGCTAAGTCAAAGACATATCATTATTATAAGCTTTTATAGTAATATGTTACTAGTTTATATGTTTTACTTGGCTAAAAATATGAGTTAAGGTTTTTTACTTTAATGTATTTAAGAGTTAAGCATTTATACTTAAAAGCGAGAGAGAAATCTGCTAGCGTAATATTTTCACTATTTAACTGTTTGCTTTCAATAAAAAGTACAATTGGTATTTTTAAACTTAGCATTTGCATTCTCTATTTAGGCGCCAAAAACATCAAGTTTAGCTCTTAATCTGATAAATAATTATTAAAACCCTAATACAACACACTTGGATATTTACTTATTAACAACTACATATATATTCTATGTGAGTTGACCAAAAGGTTGAAATATTACTTTAGTTTAATGCAATAGGAATTAGCTAAAAATAAATTACAATATAATAGGTACAGCATTCTTAGGGTAGATGGTGACAATAATCATATCAATTTAACAAAAGATTAAATTATAAATATTAAAATAAGATATTTACTTAGTCTAAAAAAATAAGATATTAACTATTTTTGGAATAAATTAGCTAATTTTGATTTTTACTACTTAAGTTTAGCCATTATACCATGAAATTTTTAGTTAAACTCGTAATTTATTGTTAATGCATAGATTGAAAAACCATTATCGGAGAGCTATCACTTTATGCGCGGCTCAAAAATTCTACATAAACAATATCTAGAAAATATCTCCTTATTATAAATTTAGCCTTCTTAGATTCATGAAAAAGATAACATAAATTCAACTATTATATAAATTGCTATAATTTCCTAAAGTTATGTAACAGTGAACTTTATGTAACTTATGTTGCGTAAGTCAGGTTTACAATACAATCTTATAGTATTTTATTGATTTTTACGCAAAATAGGCTCTAAATAGAGTTAATTATTAAACATGATAAGATTATTAAAATAGCACTGATGATATAAAGTTTACATTCAATTACTAACTAAAATTAACATTTATTGTAAAACCAATTTGCGGTTGCCGCAGTAATTCAATTGAATTAATTTAAATTTGTTGAAGGCGTAACGAAGCGAAAAATCTTAATGCCAGTTCATGGCTTTTGTCAGAGAAAGATTGGCAAAGCTTTTAAAACTTCAGATGTGCAAAAAAGCTTGGTTTTGCTGAACAGACAAACAAATTGATCTTACTCAAAATGAAAAATGAGCTCATATAGTGCTTTATCTTGAAATTTAATTCTTTAGCTAGTATTTAATGTCCTAGTATTATATTTAAAGACTAGCAGAAACCCATGGCTATGCACTTAAATTTTTATATGATTTCTGATATAAATATCAAGTTGTTAGTGGGCTAATAATATCAATATTAAGTATATTATTTTTTTAATTTACAAATATATAAGTTTAAAGCAATTGTCAGAAATTTGCCCTCTCAGCTGCAGAGGAAGAATATCTTGGGTAGAATTCAGGTGAAATGAAGAAATATTGGCCATTTACAAGTTTCTAAAAAACCAAAGGTGATTTCAATAATAACATTACCAAAACTCATGTGGAAATTGGCCAAAAGACCCTACCCATTTCTCAGTTGAACCCTATTAATTGGGGTAACACTATTTCAACTCCTGCATGGGCACCAAATGGAAAATTGAATGGTCAGATTACTCTGACCACACAATGCCTTTTGAGGTAACCAGCAGAAGGTACTCCCCCCACCATCATCACGTCCCTCAAAGCACCTATGTGGGGACTGCCCCTTTTTATAGGGATGGTGGAGGTCCCCAGGTGAAAATACTTTATTTAGCGGTGTTTGGTTGAAGTTTATCAAGACCTTACCACATAGGTTTGTGCTGCCCCAAAACCCTCAACTATTGGTTTCCCAAAAAATAAATTGTTTTCCTAAGATCTGATAAGAGCTCCTACCATATTACCTAATTTGAAAGCTGCTAAGCTATTCCAAAACTATCCTCAAATTCCCCCACCCTTGAAACAGTTTAAATACTGTTTGGCCAAAAATCAAGAGGGATCACTTTTCACTTACTCCCACACTTCTCATAAAATTATAGCAAACCTAGTTTTATAGTAGCATTTATTTTTATTTTTATTTTAAATCTTTTTTGGGATCCAGCAGTATTAGCACCAGTGAGCACCTAAATAGCTGGATTCCTACAAAATGGTGCTATCTACAGGGGATCCCTGTATACCAAACCTTGTTGCTCTGGAAAAGCAACTTACCAGAGTTTTGTCCTACCTTGAGGAGCTTGAACAGCATCCTTACAAACTCTCTATTAAGGACAAGTTCACCCCTGGTGAAGGGAGCATTGTAACCTTCTTATGTGTTTATGAAGCTGCTATGGATAGTGCCTCAAACAAGCAAAAAATCTGAAACATCCTTCCTTGTTTAAGCCACTTAGCACAAGAGATAGCTGTACCCACCTGAACCTTGGGTACACCTGGACAGAGGTGAAGGATACTCTTATGGATTAATTTAAATCAAGCAGAGTCTACATAGGGAAAAACATGCCTTTATGCACCTTAGTTTGTATGAGGGTGAATTGCTTATTACCTTTGCTGAACGTTTTTACCTCTCTGCAAAAAGGTTGTCCACCTTTAACCTAATCACCCTTGACGATGCTATTGTTTCCATGTTATCTGGGTTAACTTCTCAACCCTCTCTAGCCAGATATATCATCTCAGTGAAACACTCCTTTAAAAATATTTGCGACATCAAGGAGGCTTTATTAGATGTGGCTGAACTCCATTTATGTGTCACACCACATGAAGCTGAAGTGACAACCTTGGATCTAATCATTGAGGAGCATCCATCTGTTGAACCATTGGGAGTGAGGCCACCTGTGCCTATCCTCCCTGCTAAATCTGATCCCTCGGCGCGACTTAAAAAGGCTGTCACTCCTTCTAATGAAATAAAGCCCTGTAAAGTTGCAACCTCCATACAGCTGCACAAGATCACTAATGCCTCTGTGCCTTCTCTTCCAGACATGCTGGAAAATGTGTCTCCTAAGGCTATCCAATCTTCTGTAGCCATCTCCCCTACTTCCATTGCAGCTTTGCCTGTTGTTAAGAATACCCCTAGGGAGGAATCTGAGGGGGGTTATGATGATGTTGAATAATAAATTTTAGGAGCACCCGCGGAAATAGATGTTACAGAACATTTAAACCCTGGAGGAGTTGATTGTACAACCATACCTGAGGGAACGTACCTCACCCAAATTTTAGGATTGCCCAAAGTTATTGATACTTCCAGCGATGGTGCTCAATTCTTAGCTAATTTAATTCAACCTTTTCAGCGGGTCCAGCTCATGAAACCCATTGTGGATAATTATCGTGAGACTGCTCACAAATACTCCTCCACTTTTCAGCTTAAGAAGGTCTTAGCTTTGGCAATTGACTTTGGAGGAACCCTCACAAAAGTTGAAGTGGTTATACAAAAAGTCCAAATTATGGCCACCTTTGTAAGGTGAGTGTCTATGACTCTCCTGTTTCCAGCGTGGTGGTGCACGGTTCACAAAGCCAACGCAAGGAAACTAGCCGTTAATACTAAATCTACTAGTGCTCAGCAGAGGGTGCTGGAGCAATAGTAACTCAGGCAAAGAAATGCAATAAGTAACCAGCCAAAATATGTTGTGGTGCACACAGAGAGAAGAGGTAAATGACCCAGGTTGGAGGGTACCTGGGTGAACCAACGGTGCACGAGGTGATAACCTTATTGTGTCCAAAATGGCCAGGTTAATGGAGTGTGAGACCTTCTTGAAGAGGTTCATGCACAGGATCATTAGAAAAAAAACATAAATAAAATGGGGAAATTGTTTATTGAAAAGCCAACCAACAAGGAGTGTTGGTGGGGAAAACATATTTAGTTTTTGTTGGGGGAATAAGGAGTTTGCAGAAGTGGACCCAA
Source organism: Massospora cicadina (assembly GCA_022478985.1). Lineage (NCBI taxonomy): Eukaryota > Fungi > Entomophthoromycota > Entomophthoromycetes > Entomophthorales > Entomophthoraceae > Massospora > Massospora cicadina. Next base: position 9,309 of record JAKSZP010014795.1, read on the forward strand.
GCACTGACCCACCAATAAGCACACACTACCATCCCGATTGGTAGAATATTCTAAAACCAACTTCACTCATGTAATTGATTAAATTTGGATTCAACCTAAACAAGCAATTTCATCATGGAAAGGGTTTAAAAACCCATTCCTCGACTAACTGAACCAAACCATCTGCGTTCATTATGTAAACCGTTTGTTTCAACGCCTGGGCCGATGTAAGGGGCTAAGCATTTGGCACCCCACTAATATCAACCTGGACATAATTTGCCCTTACCCGGCGTTGGTCTAGGGTATGCCTAAGGTCAGGGAGGGCCTGTAACTTCATCTTCTGGGCCTCCTGGCGCCCAGCCTTATCCTTGGGGTTGGTCCCCGTTATGATGTTATGTGACCATGACATTACCTTCTTCTCCCAACGGGGCTCAACCCCCCTCCAGGTGCTTGCGCAAGGGAGAAGCTCTTGTGGCAGGAGCCAACTTCATGGCAGCAACAGTCAGTTTGGGTTGAGATACAGAAGCCTAGGGGAACCGCTTGTGGAAGGCTTCAATCAGATCTTGGGCATGCACACAGTCGCGCGCTGAAACCCAACTGTTCTCTTCAGTGTCAAAGCCCTTCCAGGATAATAGGTACTCCAGTTTTCTTTTAACACGGCGGGAGGAAACTATTTCTTCCACTTCCCACTCTGGAGCCCCATCCACAAGATAGGCCTCCAGAGTCTCTGGTGGGGGGCCCTCAAACAATGTGAGTTTGCTATCATGAAGCACAGAGAAGATCTGAAATGAAGGGTGGATCTAGCTGGTATGAGGCATGGCCCACCTTTCTAACAACGTGGTAGGAGCCAATCCTCTTTGGTCCCAGCTTCTTGCATGGCTGCTTGATAGGGATGTTACAAACATCAAGTATCACAAGAATCCCTTCCTTGTACGCAGGACCCACTTGGCACTTCGCATCAGCGTTCTCCTTATACACTTATATTGTCATCTACAAGCTTGTGGAAACCCCCTGGTGGACCTTCTTGATTGTCTTGGCAAAGTCCACCACCACCTCAACCTTAGACCCATAGCTGGGCTCCATGTTAAAGGCGGGGTTAAAGCCATGGCTGGCAAAAAAGAAATCAACTGATTGAAGAATGTAACGTGTTGTTGTAACTAAATTGGGCCATAGGAAGGTGAGAGGCCCAATATGAAAGATCCACGGCGGTGTATCACCGCAGGAACTGCTCCAAGCACTGGTTCACTCATTCAGTCTGCCCATCTGATTGAGGGTGATAGGCAGTTGAATGGCAAGGGCGAATCTGAAGAGTCTTACACAACTCTTCCCAAAAGATGGAGGTAAATTGGGGTCCTCAGTCACTGATAATCTCTTGGGGAACTCCATGGAACGCAAACACATGCGTGACAAAGAGCCTGGCCATCTCAGACGCGGTTATTGTAGTTCTGCAAGGAATGAAGTTGTTGAAATTCATAAAACGGTCCACCACCACCATGATGGCATCATAACCATCAGATACAGGTAGTTCCACAACAAAATCCACTGCTAGGGAAGTCCAGGGCCCTTCAGCTTTCTGGACTGGTACCAACAACCCTGCTAAAGTTTGACGATTTGGCTTCATTTGGTTGCAGATCAAACACTCCTTACAATACCGCCCCACCTGAGCAGGCAAGCCCTTCTAATTGTATGTGCATCTTATTGACTCCAACATCTTTGCTTTCCCAGGATGACCAATGGTGATTCCATCATGATGGTCCTGAATAATTTCCAGGCGCAGTGGCCCAGCAGGTACTTAAAGGCGCCCCTGAAACCACACCATCTCATCCTTCACGTAATAGCCCCTGTAGAGATCCTCTTGATTCAGCTCGCACTTAGCAAGTAACATAGTATATTTGGCAGCAAGCGACTAAGAAAGGACTACCTTCCTGAACATACTATATTCCTTCACGTTTTCCAGAGGTGCAAGCGCTGGCCCATTGGCCAGGGGAGAGGGAAGTTGCGACAGAATTTTACTTGGAGGAATCATCACCTGTGTTGGAATTTGACCTGCTCCCAATCAATCTAATTTGAATATCCCTAAACAAAACCTCTCCAAATTTTCCTCTAATGGAGCCTTATTTTCTGCCCCTAATTGATTTGTTAAAAGGAAGCTTGATGTCAACCCCCCACCTGATCAACATCAGGATGCTGAAGATCTTACCGGTGGAGGATGTCGCTATCCTGAAAGGATTAGGAGTAAAACATTGTCTATAAATATCCGCGCCTTTTCTTAAAAAAGTTACGTTTTTATCTCCAATTCGTCCTTATTTTTTACTTATTTCTAGAGCCTCTGTTCAGCAAGCTCCTCTCCGGCCATCAGATTCACCAGTTTTATTACGATAGGTCCCTCGTCACCTATTCTCAAGCTTATAGCAAGTTACCAGCCCCTACATTTAGGATTCCTGGCTCTCCCCGCTGTCTGCTTGCTGCAGGACATTTTATCCCATCCATTTCAGTACACTTCGGAGGAACTATTGCCCTCAGCTACCCTATCCCAACAAAATAATTGGTGCTTTCTGCCAGGTACTCTCCCGAGCTACCTGGTGAATAAATATATTCAAAGTGGATGATTATCGCCAAGACTCTACTTGGCCACTTACCAAAATATCCAGCATCACCCAATGGGTAACCTCCAATGGAAATCGCGACCCTGAGAACAATGAACCCAATTTTATGCAACTCCATGCTATGCTCAGTATCTCTATTCCAGCCCTAGAACCCCAAAACTATCGTTTTCAGCCTACAGGTGTTGCTTATACTATTAATCAATTAATTCTAGGTGCCCTTTTCCCCAGATATTGCTCCCTTCATAACCAAGCCTCTGCAGTTCCTGATAATATGTGAGCGCTATATGAATCTGCCACCTTATCTGGCTCTGAAGTAGGAGTATCTTGCACAGAGTGATACTTGCGATAGTTTTTGCACCCCGCCATTCACCGTTTAGTCCAAATGATGAGGATCCACCATCAAGAAATCTTGTGACAGTTTACCTTGTCACAAGAGTTACACTCCTACCTCTTAGATTTCTACAACTCAGCTTCTTCATTCATAAGAGATAACCATGAGGCTATTCTTGAAAACCGCGCCCAACTTATCTCTATTCGAAACCAACTCTTCCAACTGGATGTGGGAGTGGCTAGCCTGCTTTGTGAGGAAGTAGCTACCCAATTTACTGAGACCACCACAATTATCAGGAGTCAGTTGCAACAAGTCATTACCAACCTCACCAGCCAACTTAATGCTTTTACCAAACAAACTTTTGAACGAATAAGCCAGAATGAATCAACAATCCAACCAGCGTTTAATGTCTCAAGCGTGCCTGAGATTCCAGGGCCCCCTGGCCCTGTGGGTCCCCCAAGCCCCCAGGGAGCAAGGATCAGCTGGTCCTGCAGGGTGATGGGGCCCCCTGGTTGGGATGGAAGTGAAGGGCCACCTGGGCCAGCTGGCCTCCCTGGATATGGGCATCCTGGTCCTCGTGGGCCCCCTGGGCCTCAGGTTCAACTGTGCACTTACCTTCCCCTCCAGAGGATCCTTCCTCAAATAGCTGCATTCTTACTCTCAATCGAAATCTTGAAAATGTTGCTTGAAGCTGTTGGCTGACTCGCTCTGGAGAACCTATTGATCCAAATCTTACTGTTGATGCAATTAAGGAAGGGTTGGATAACTCTTACTACTTTTCGATTATCTCACTGATGATTTAGCTCACCAAAAAGTAAAAATTGTTAGGTGGGAGCAAGACAATTATGAGCTCTGAACCCTAGTTCAAATCTACGTGTTGAAATGGAATCAATATGCAACGAACTTCAACAAAAAGCATCCGCTGAGTCTCTATTTGCCCAAATTGGGGCTCTTCAAGATGATCTGAACCATTTTAGACAACAAGCTGATTTAAATCGGAATCCTTGCCTCCGTCCAAATCTGAGCTATCTGAATTCAATTAAATTAGCCCAGTAGGCGTTAATGTTATTTCAGCTCCCATGAGAACTATGTTTAAACCTTCATTTAAAGACAAGTTCACCCCAGGGAAGGAGGTATTTCTTCATTTATATATATTTATGAGAACGCAATGGAAGAAAACTCCTTATCAACAAAAGGTTAAATACCTACCCTCTTGCCTTAGTAGATCCACCCAAGAAATTATGGAACCCCACTTCATGAGATGCAGCATTTGGGCTAAGGTGAAAGCTGCGCTTATTAAAGAATTTGGTAGTGATCTCACCTTGGCAAATCAGAAACATGCCTTTATGAGTATTAAGTAAAGATGTGGCGAATCTCGCAGAGTTTGCTGCTTGATTCTACACTGGGCTCAGACAATGGTAACTAATAACCGCCTCACTCTTGATGATGCTGTTGTTGCCATCCTGTCTGCTTTAGAGTTTAAACTGCAGCTCCATCTTCACATGACTTCCATTAAACAAAAATTTACTTCTATTTTAGATATTAATGAGGCCCTTCTTGAAATTCCTACTTTTGTAGTTACTGCCGCTCCTGCTTCCACTTCCGCCTCACATCCTCAAATTCATGTGGTGAACAACAATGAGTCTAAAAACCCAAGCTCGACCAACTGCACCTATTGTGGCCTTCACAATCACACCATTCAGCATTGTTGGACAAAAATGGCTAAAGAGAAAGCAAAAGAGGGGTCAGCATAGGGCGAGAGGCTCCATATGCTGACAACTTTACTGCGCCTCAAGAAGAATCAGTTCATACTGTTTCCACTAACCTTGTTGGCCCTAGTGCTCCTGAAGAGGAAACCCCTATTGAGCCTTCCATTGATATTAAACCTAGCGATATTTCTTCTTATCCTCTTTCTAAGTTGGCCCCTGCAGCTATATATTCTATCCCAGCTCAGTGGGGAGTGACGGTAACCCATATTGAAGTGGCAGTTCATAAGGTGAAGGTTCTTGCTATTGTTGACTCTGGCTCTCCAAATAACATCATTTCTTCTCAACTAATCAAAAAAATCAAGATTCAGCCTGATCTTAACCATTTGTCAGAATATGGGACCGCTGGTACCGCATATGCTCGAGCTATAGGTGCTTACTCCCACTTGCCCCTAAAGTTAGGCGGCCTACAGCTCTCTATCCCTGCTGTGGCCTTGGATAATAATAGCTATGACCTCCTATTGGGCACTGGGTTTTTTATGGGACATGCTGCCATTATTAATTTTAAGGATTATTTCATTTCTATATTAGGATACCATGTCCTTTACTTTTAACTTCTGCTCTCAAGGAAAAAGGGAAGTGGAAGTTGAGGATGTTCCTGCTTGAGTCTCCTGATTCCGTTGAGAGTTAGAATATTGTGTGTTGGAGTCAAAGTTAAGTTGCCCCCTCCCATGGTCGAAGCTGAGGGGGGGTGCCTTTAAATTCTTCCCAAGTCCTTACCATACCTCCGTAGGCCCAAATCCTGGTGGACATTGGGAACCAGTTGGTTCCCCCTCCTGATCATTTGCTCAAGGTATCTAGTTTACCTAACCCTTCTGTATTCAGCTCTCCCTGTCTAGGGGTTTTAGATCCCGCTTATCAAGGCACTGTCACTGTTCTTTTAGCCAATCTCTCCCAGTCTCCTAAAGTCATTGAGCTGAACCAACCTATCGCTTACATCCACCTCTTACCTTATGACCAGTTTATGGGGGTTAATGGCGTTGGGACCCTTCGTAACTTTAGGTTAGAGGAGCCTCCTGTTGTTGCTGCAGTGCCTGTACAAATTGGTTCTGATTTGTCAGCTGAACAAAAAGTGGCTGCCGAATCTTTGATTGATGAGTATTCAGATATTTTCTCCTCAGGCCCTCATGATTATGTCCATATGCAAGGCGTTCAACACCAGGTCAATACTGGAGATGCTGCTTCTTTTCGCTCTCGACTTTATCACAAATCAAAAGCTGAAGAAGCCCAGGTTACCCTCAAATTAAAGCAACAGCTCAATGCTGGCCTCCTTCAACCGTCACGTAGTCCCTGGTCCTCCCTCTCCTGTTGATTAAGAAAAAGAATGGGAGCCATCGTGTTGTTATGGACTATTGATGATTGAATTCCATTACGCGCAAGGACAGCTACCCTTTACCTTGCATTGATGACTCCTTACGCTCCTTATCTGGCTCCCAATACTTTTCTGCGATGGACCTGGACAGTGGCTACTTAATATAGATCTTTCCGCTGAGGATCGTGCCAAGTGTGCCCTCATTTCCCATGAAGGGTTGTTTGAGCCCACCCATATGCCGCAGGGGTTATGCAATGCCCCTGCTACCTAACGGGCTATGGACCAGTTGTTTGGGGACCATAAACTCAAGTGTGTGTTAGTATACTTGATAATGTCACTGTCTTCTCCTGAACATTTACTGCACACCTCGATCATCTTTGTCAGGTATTTCAGCGAATATGGGAGGACTCCTTAAAACTAAAACCCTCTAAATGTAAATTCATTGAACGAGAAATGGAATTTTTAGGACACAAGGTGACGCGGCAAGGTATCCTCACCATCCAAGATAAGGTTTCTGCCATTGAATGCATGCCCGCTCCAAAGAATTTGCGAGACATCCAAGTCTTTCTGGGAATGGTGGGCTACTACCGCCAGTTTATCTCTCACTTCGCTGACCTTGCTGAACCCTTAGTTGAACTCCTACACAAAAATGTGCCCTTCTTTTGGGGCCCTGAACAACAGCAGTCCTTCGATTCCTTATGCACTGCCTTGTCATCAGCCTCTGTCTTAATACATCCTAACTTTGAGCAACCTTTTGTTCTCTTCACTGATGCCAGTGACACCGCTGTAGGCGCCATCCTTTCCCAGTTAGACAAAGACCAAGTTGACCAACCAGTTGCCTATTTTAGTAAGACGTTAGCCAAGGCAGAGCGTAATTACTCAGTAACTGAACGTGAGTGCCTGGCAGTTTTACTTGCTATCAAACACTTCCGCCCCTATTTGTATGGTAAACATTTTACAATAGTTACTGATCATTCCTCCCTCCGTTGGCTTTGTCAAATGAAAGATCCCGATGGGAGATTTGGTCGCTGGGCCCTCAGACTCCAAAATTATAATTTTTCTATAGTTCAAAGAGCCGGCGCCATTCATCAAAATGTGGATGGGCTATCTCGCCTCCCTATTTTACATGTAACTATTCCTGAAGAAGATCGACTTTTTGAGCTTCTCCCTAACCCTAGATTGTAGTCAAAAAAATCTCCAGACATTCAGGCCCGACAAAAGAAGATGGCTGCTAACTCTAAAGTAATTGATGAGGCCTTGGTAAAACAGGTTGGCACCGCTTTTTTGCCCTATCTCCGCCCTTCTCTTCAGACTGAAACTATCATGGAAGCCCATAAGACCCTTGGGCATGGGGCTATAAAGAAAACCCTTGAGTGGCTAAAACCCAAATGCTATTGGGAGATTATGGCTGAGTCCATTTATGATGTTTTGGAAAGTTGCTTCACCTGCCGTTCCAAGGACAAGTCTAATCCTCACTTTAAATTTGAGCTCGTAGCCCCTGGGGCCCCTTTTGATACTGTTAGCATCGATATTGTCCACTACCTGTGGATGTCTATGGCCATCACTATATTATCCTTGCCATTGACCACCTAACCAAGTGGGTTGAGGCCACTTCAGTCCCTCACGCTACTGCTAGAGCTACTGCCCTCTTCCTGTACCAACACATATTCTACCGTCATGGTTGCCCGTGGGTACTTTTATCAGACAATAGTTAAATTTTATTTCCTCTTTAGTCCAGGATCTAACTTCTTTGCTAGGTATAAAGAACCTCTTCACTACACCATATCACCCCAACACCAATGGCGCGGTAGAGCGTGCTAATAGTACTTTAATTTCCATTCTATGAAAATTAGCTGCTTCAGACCCTGTGCATTGGAATAATTTTCTCCCTAGTGCCTTATTAGCCTACCAAGTTAGCTATCACAGGATGATTCAGATGTCCCCTTTCCAAACCCTATATGGGCGCGAGCCACTTTTGCCTTCCAGTCTTCAACCTATCCTCAATTCAGCTAATCTAAGTAATGTAGAGCTTACCCTGCGACGTCTAACTGATGAGATCATACGTCTCCAAGCTATGGCCAATGGATCTATAAAAACTACCAATTTTAGAGAAGGAGTTTGAGCCAATGATCACCGTCCTGCGCTCCCTGAATACTCTTTAGGAGATCTAGTCTTGTTTTATCACCATCGCCCTGGGGGCAGGACCCATAAGCTTGCCACAACTTGGTCTGGTCCTTATTGGGTGATACACTGTAGGGGCCCTGAATACTCTATCGCTGCTACTGGTACTGGCACGGTAGTTAATTGCATCCACAGCCATTTTCTGCGCAAGTACTATCCCCCTTGGAACAATATTGAGGGGGGTGTTGTTGGAAATTTGACCTGCTCCCAATCAATCTAATTCAAATTTCCCTACTTCCAATACCTCTCTAAATTTTCCTCTAATGGAGCCTTATTTTCTGCCCCTAATTGATTTGTTCAAGGAAGCTTGATGTCGACTCCCCACATGATCAACATCAGGATGCTGAAGATCTTGCTGGTTGAGGACGTCACTATCCTGAAAGGATTAGGAGGAAAACCTCTCATATAAATATCCGCGCCTTTTCTTAAAAAAGTTGCGTTTTTATCTCAATTCGTCCTTATTTTTATTTATTTCTAGAGCCTCTGTTCAGCAAGCTCCTTTCCAGCCATCAGCTTCACCAGTTTTATTACAATAGGTCCCTCGTCACCTATTCTCAAGCTTATAGCAAGTTAACAGCCCCTATAGTTAGGATTCCTGGCTCTCCCCGCTGTCTGCTCGCTGCGGGACATTTTATCCCATCCATTTTTGGTGCACTTCAGAGGAACTATTGTCCTCAGCTACCCTATCCCAACAACCTGTGTGTTGTGAACGTCTACCTCCTTAGGATGGGGTGCTAAAGCAGGGTGCGGCTCAAAGCATCCGCCAAACCATTATCCTTGCCTTTGGTGAATTCGTAAGAAAAGCCAAATTGGACAAGGGTCTCATGCCAATGGGTCTGCCGTGGGGTTAGGACATGAGGGGCGCGGTAGTACAGCAAGGCATGGTGATCTGTACATATGCAGAATGGTTGGGTAGAGCCATGAAAGTGGTGACGCCAATATTTCAGTGCCTCCACCACTGCTAGTAACTCCTTGTCATTAACGGCTTAATTCAACTCAGGCATAGACATTTTTCTAAAAAAATATCCCACTGGATGCTCTATCCCATCTTCATCTACTTGTAACAAGGCAGCCGCTAAAGCAAAGTTGGAGGCATCAGTAGACACAGTAAACTCTTTGGAAGAGTCAACATGGTGAAGGATGGTCGTGAACAACAGGGTGCACTTCACAGCTTGGAAAGCATCCTCCTAAATGGGGGACTACTGAAGCACTTTTGCATCACTAGCCCTATACAAGGGCGCTGCCACCTCAGAAAGGTTAGGCGTGAACTTCTTGAGGAACGTACACGTCCCCAGAAAGCTCCTCAATTCTTTTACTAAAGTAGGGTCAGCCACTCACGAATCGCCTTTTCCTTTTCTGGAGTTAAATGTGTCCTTGGTCAAACACGACGTTTCCCAGAATAGTGACCTGTGACTTGAAGAATTCGCACTTGCTAATCTATAGCGTAAGGCTGCCTGCCTTTAAACGCTCCACCACTTGCTGTAGGTGTACTTCATGGGACTCCCAATCTGGATAAAACACCAGGATATAATCCATGTAGGCAACCGCGCATACCCCTAACAAGTATCCCAACGCTGCATCAATGCGGCGTTGAAAGATGGCAGGGGCATTCTTAAGCCCAAAGGGCATGACCCTAAACTACAAATCCCTTTTCTGGTACAGAAGGCGGTTAACCACTCTTGTTTCTTTTTAATATGAATCTGATTGAACGCATTGAGGCAATCCAGCTTGGAAAAGACCTTAGCCTTCTACACATAGCGCACAATCTGAGAGTCCAAAGGGATGGGATGTAGATCTGGTACAATGACGTTGTTAAGGTTCCCATAATCCACACATGGGTGCAGAGTACCATATGACTTCTCAACAAAAAGAAGTGGAGAGCATACAGAGGAGGTAATCTGAAAAATTGCACCTTTGGATAACTGCTCCTTCACCCACACATTAACGCCTCTTCCTCCCAGACAGTCAATGGGTCAATGGGGGAAGATATACGCACCAGATCCACAGTGAGCTTGAAGTCACAATCAAACTCAGATTGCTCAGGAAGTGCGTTAGCGGATTCTGCATCAAAAGAGGATTCCAAACCCTCCAGCAAGAAGGTATAGGAACTTCCACTGAGGGCTTCCGCAATGATGCAAGGCTATAAGGGTGAAGGTGGGGCCAGTGGGGCAATTCGCCCTGAGTGTTCTCTTCAGACAAAGGCACAACTAAGGTTTGACCATTCTTCACGGTGAGGGACAGGGTATTCTCTTTCAGGTTGTTTCTAACGTCAAACTTTCGCCACCACTCCACACCCAAAATGATAGAGAACATGAGGTTTTTTGATCGCTCTGAAGTGATCAGTAATTGGTACTTGCCAACCTGATAGTCCACTGTCCCAATGATCTCCAGAGTTGGAATACCATGGGACGCCCCTCCCTTAGCCTTACCACCGGGCAAGTAACTAAGTCCAAGGTAGCCGGCTAGGCTCTGATCCATAAGGTTTCCAGAGGCGCCAGTATCCACCAAAATACTAGTGGTGAGCTTCCCTAAAGGGGAGGAGATGGTAGCAGTCAGTAGAAAATACCCAGAATGGTCTTTATTTATGGTAGACAACAACAACGCCTCACCAAAAAATTCTTCCTCTGGCGTTAAGAAACCCTTCAGAGTATGTTTTGGAATCAAAAAAGGGGAAGGATAGCTGGCCGCTCTTAATACTGAGGCCACATACCCACCATGCCTTCTGCAGGTGCATATACTTTTTCATATTTTAAACGAAGTTCTTTCTCCGCTTCCTGAGTGCCCCAGATCATGGTAAGGGTCAAACGAGGGTTCTCAGGGGTTATTTGATATACTGGAATAAGGTTCTCATCCAAGCCATAAAATCTAAGAAACGGCTCAGAGGTTTGGATAAGGTCATCATAAAACGCGTTTTCCGATGTGAATGACCCTATTCCCCTAACTGCAATGGATTGCCTGACGTTATCCAAGGACAACACCCCCATGCCCATCTGCGCCAATTCTTCTGGCATTGTCTAAATGCGATGTCAAAGAAAAACTTGTTTATTTGAAAAGAAATTAAATCATTTTGACAGAAAGTCAGGGAATCATGACTTTTGGACCTTGAAGCGTCCATATCCACCAGATACGAGCATGAAGGGTGGATAATTTCCAGTTGGAGGCAACCATAATAACGCAGAGTTGCTCCAACTTTGGGAAAAAGAGGAAAAAGTGGTGCGTCTAACAACAGCCAAAGCCCCCAGCCAGCGCCCACTATTTCCACTTGAATAAAGTTCCACACGGAAAGAGTTCATGCACATAAATTGAAGTGGTTTGTCGACTAATGTAAGGAGAGTATCCATAACTCTCCTAATTCCAGAATGGTGGTGCACGGTGCACAAAACCAACCCAAGGAAACTAGCCATTAATACTAAAACTACTAGTACCCAGCAGAGGGTGCTGGAGCAATAATAACTCAAGCAAAAAAATAAAAATAAGTAACCAGCCAAAAACGTCACAGTGCACATGGAGAGAAGGGATAAATGATCCAGGTTGGAGGGTACCTGGGCGAACCAAAAGTGCATGAGGTGATAACCTTATTGTGTCTAAAATGGCCAGGGTAACGGAGCGCGAGACCTCCTTGGTGAGGTTTGTGCACAGGAACTTTTATAAAAAACATAAATAAAATGGTAAAACGGGGAAATTGTTTATTGCAAAGCCAACCAACAAGAAATGTTAGTCGGGGAAAATATATTTAAAATTCATAGGGGAATAAGGGGTTTTCAGAAGTGGACCCAAGCACTGAAACACCAATAAGCACACACTACCACCCCAATTGGTAGAAAATGCTGAATCTGACTTCAATTGTGTAATTAAGTGAAGTTGTATTCGACCCAAACGTGTGATTTTGTAAATGGAAGTGTTTAAAAAACTCATTCCTCAACTAGCCAAACCAAACCATCTGCGTTCATTATGTAAACCATTTGTTTCAACGCCTGGGCTGATGTAAGGGGCTGGGCATTTGACACCCCAATAGTACCAACCAGGGCATATTTTTCCCGTACTCAGCGTTGGTCTAGGGTATGCATAAGGTCAGGGAGGGCCTGTAACTTCACCTTCTGGGCTTCCTGGCGCCCAGCCTTATCCTTAGGGTTGGTCCCCACTGTGATGTCATGTGACCATGACAATCTTGGACACTGGGTCCCCTCAGTTAATGTAATCTCCACAAAGCTTATTAAAAAGATAAAGCTAGCGCCTGACTTGGAGTATACGCAAGAATTTGGAACCGCCGGACAAATAATAGCCATGCCATCAGGGCATACTCTTCCCTTCCCATTCGAATTGGGAAGTTTATTCTATCATCTCCTGATTTGGCTTTGGACAATAACGCCTATGATATGCTCATTGGCACCAAATTTACGATTGTATATGAGGAATAATTAACATGAAGCAAGGTCTCCTATTGTTTCTCAACTATGAAGTCCCTTTAGTCCTATCCAATGAAGAACCCCGCAAGCATGAATACTTTTTCCTGGTTAAGTGCCATTTCTCAGCTCTGACTTTATCTTAATCCACCTCAGTACACCACACTAAGAAACTGCCTGATTCAGTGGATGCAAGGGATGGCCTCCCCTTCTATGTTGCAGATAAGGTATTAATAAAACCTGGTGAACAACGCGTGGTTGACAAAAAAATCACAATACAAATCCCACACCACAGCTTGTTGCATATCACAAGTCTGAAGGGCGTTAGCCCCTTAGAGCCTAGGGTACTGCCTGGGATATTAGACCCAGCCTACCAGAGGCCTATTACCCTTTTGCTGGGAAACCTCACTGGAAAAGACATGAAAATTTGAAAACACCAGGAGATTGGTCTAGGTTTTCTCCTTTCAGTAGAAGATACTGAACATATCCACCCCGTTGGCTCTATGGCAGATTTGGGGCTGCCTATGGATAACCTAGTGTGCGCTCTACCTAATGTACATATTTCAGATGAATTAACCCCAGTCGAATTGGAAAAAGTTCATACTTTATTAGATGAATATTGCGACATCTTTTCTGAATCTGACCATGACTATGGGCACATGAAAGGTTAGTGTCACTCTATCAATGTGGGTGATGCCCACCCTATTCAATCAAAACCTTACCAGAAGTCAAAGGTGGAAGAAGAGAAAGTGTGAGGTTGGAGCTTCAACAATTGCTAGATGCGGGGATGCTAGTACCTTCCCAAAACCCTTGGTCTTTCCCTCTGTTGATTATTAAAAAGAAAGACGGAGGTCATCAGATAGTTATGGACTACCGTAAATTGAAGAATCTCACAAAAAAGGATAGTTATCCTATCCCCCAAATTGATGACGCCCTGGACCAACTCTCTGGCTCTAACTTCTTCTCCGCCATGGACTCGACTAGTAGCTATTGGCAAATGGACCTTTCCCCTGAAGATCAGGAGAAATTTGCCCTCATTTGTAGTGAGGGTCTCTTCCAACCAACCCAATTACAGCAAGGGTTTTGTAATGCACCTGCATCTTTTCACCGGGAAATGAAACATATTATGCGGGACCTGAAGTTAACCTATGTCATCATATATCTTGATGATATCACAGTGTTCTCACAAACCTTCAACGAACATCTTGATCATTTGAAAGAGGTGTTTCAGAGATTATGCAAGTCAAATATTAAGTTGAAGCCTTCCAAATGTACCTTCTTCCAAAAGAAATTGGATTTCCTTGGCCACTCCATTTTCCAAAAGGAATCCAACCCATGTTAGATAAGGTTGAAGCAATTTCAAAGATGCCTCCCTGTAACGCACTGGCTCCTTCCAATGAGCCACAAATGAGTTGGGCAACAGGATCCATGTTAAAGACCATAGGGCTGACAGGACTCCTGATACTACTCTCCTGATGCGCGCGCTACAAGATTGGACAAGCACCCCCTGGAAGACAGTTGCAAGTATACTTAACCCCAGCAACATGCCTTGACTCCAAGACAAGGTATAGAGGGAGGCAATAGCCCTCCCAAGCTCACTCTCAAAGTCCAATTCTTTGTGATTTAAGCCAAACATGGCTGCAGTTAGGCAATATCTTTAAAATAAACCCAAATTATAAATATATGAATTTTAGGTTCTTTTATTTAATATTTAGCCAAGTTGATAGAAAACAGAACTGAGGAGCCTCCAGCTCCCAGTTCCTTCCCTATATACACATGTTAAAAGCTAAAATAAAATATAATATAAGCTTATGGTGCCAGCTTGAAAGATGTTTGGTGTAAACTTTACAGCAGGATCGCGGAATCTTTACTCAATGATTCCGTGCCAGTTCCAATCCTTAACAGTTCTGCGCCAGTTCCATTTCGAATCCCAATTTTCGAATCCCAATTGAACCACAAAACTCCTGAGCACCTGTTTCTATCCATTCTTGATTCGAATCCAAATTGAATCTCAAAACTACCCATTTTACTCGTTTTCCGTTTTGTTCCAACTTGGACGCCCATCTTGCTCCTTGGCCTACTCCAAGCTCCGGCCCCTTAGGCGTCCTTGCCAGAACCAACGCCCCCTCCTCCTCCATACATACAGACACAGCCTGCCCTGTCTTACCAAAGATCAGGGCAATGTGATGCTGAGGATAGACCTCAACTGTCACACTCCCCCTAAGAATCTATGGGATATTCTGGTATTTCTAAGGATGATGGTGTATTCCCATCAATTTATCTCCAGATTTGTCCAGCTAAGAACCACTCTTTTATTTGTTAACTAAGAACACCCCTTTCTATTGGGGTTCTGAACAGAATTCCGCTTTTGAGACGTTGAAGCAATTGTTACAACAAAGTCCTATCCTGAGATACCCAGACTACAATAAACCTTTTATCCTGTTTACTGATGCTTCAGACTATGCCATTGGGGCCATCTTAGCCTAATTAGATGAAAATGGTATAGATCATCCAGTATCCTATTTCAGTAAGATGCTGTCAAAAGTGGAACGCAATTATAGTGTAACTGAGAAGGAGTGCCTCACTGTGCTGTTAGTGTGAAGCATTACCGCCCTTTTTTATATGGGACTGCCTTCACTGTGGTTACAGACCACGCTTCATTAAAATGGTTACAAAATATGAAGGACCCTACTGGCCGGTTAGCTCGCCGGACCTAAAGCTCCAGCCTTACAATATGAAGATTGAATATCATGATAGGACCTGTCCCTTAAATGTTGATGGGCTGACGAGGCTGCCAGTCCTTCATTTGAAAAACAGTGAGGTGGAGAGGTTGCATGATCTATAAAGACCCCAAACGAGTAGGAGGATGAGGATGAGCCTGTTAAAAGATGTTATCTCGGTACTCCCACAACACCAAAGTTGAGGATGGGAAATTGTATAAACAAGTGAGGGCAAAGTGGCTGCCTTACCTTCAGCCCTTGGAACGCGTAACCGTTATCCTAGAAGCTCACTCCACCTTAGGGCATGGAGGGGCAAAGAAAACTATTGAGTGAATTGTAGATTGGTAATTTTGGGATGGTATGATGGAATCTATCATTGAAGTCTTGGAAGCTTGCCTTACCTGTAAAAAGCAATCCAGTTTCAAAACTAGATACCAGTATCAACCCACTACCCCACAACAACCGTTCCACACCATCAGTTTAGATGTAGTAGGTACCTTTCCTCAATCTACTAGTGGGAACAAGTTTATTCTCATAGCCATTGATCATTTCACCAAGTGGTTGTAAGCTGTAGATCTTCCTGCTCAAACGGCCAAGGCCACAGCCACCTTTTTACATCAATACATCTTCTCTTGACATAGCTGCCCTCAAGTATTACTCTGCGATATTAGTAAGAACTTCACCTTCAGAGTATTCAAAATCCTGGCCACATCCATGGGGGCCTAACAACTTTTCTCAGCTCCATGCAATCCCTCTACAAACGTAACTGTGGAGAGAGAAAATGGTACCCTGGTATCTATCCTACAAAAATGGTTTCTTCTGATCCACTTCACTAGGATCAATACTTACCCAGTGCTCTCATGGCCTAATTGGTTAGCTATCACAGGGTATTGAAATATCCCCATTACATGTCTTATATGGGCGAGAACCATGAATTCCTGATCTCTTAGTAAAGGATGTATTCTCTTCTAGAGTTGAGGAGCCTGAGAGAGTTATGAGACGATTGGCTCAACGCATCATTCAGCTCCAATCAGAGGCAATGACTAACTTAGCCAAAACGGTGACCAAAGAGGGGCAGGCAGCCAATGAGCTCAAAACTCCCCTACCTACACTCCAAGTATCTGACATGGTATTATACTACCATAAACACATCACTTATAGAAGCGGTAAGCTTGGATCAATTTGGGATGGTCCCTTCACCATCACTTACAAAAGAGGCAATGAAGATTCTATAAAATCGCTCACTACTGGAATTTCCATCAATCATGTACATGGCTGCTTACTTCAGCTTTATTCTCCACCCACCATTTTTGAGGGGGGTGATGTCAGACATTTGCCCTCTCAGCTGCAGAGGAAAAATGTCTTGGGTAGAATTCAGGTGAATAAGGGAAATGTCAGCCATTTATAAGTTTCTGATAAACTCAAAGGCAATTTTAATAATAACATTACTAAAACTCTCATAGAAATCGGCCAAAAGACCCTGTCCAATTCTCAGTGTTACCCCATTAATTGGGGTAACACCATTTTGACTCCTGCATGGGTGCCAAATGGAAAATAAAATGGTCAAATTACTCCAACCACATGACGAATTCTGGGGCAACCAGCGGAAGGTACTTCCCCCACCATAACCAAGTCCCTCAAAGCACCTATGTGGGGACTGCCCCCTTTTACAGGGGTGGCGGAGGTCCTCCAAGGTGAAGATACTTTAGCTAGTGGTGATTGATTGAATCTTATCAAGACCTTACAACATGGGTTCATGCTGCCCCAAAACCCCAACTATTGGTTTCCCAAAAAGTAAATCGTTTTTCCCAAGATCTGATAGGGGCTCCTACCATATTACAGAATTTGAAAGCCGCTAAGCTATTCCAAAACTATCCTCAAATTCCACCAACCCTCAAAAAAGTTTAGGTAATGTTCAGCCAAAAACTGAGAAGGATCACTTTTTTGCTTTCTCTGCACTCTTCATAAAATTATAAAAAATCTAATTTTTTATTAGTGTTTATTTTTAATTTAAATCTTTGTGGTATCCAGCGGCATTAACATCAGCGAGCACCTAAATAGCTGGATTCCTACAGCAATAGAACCATCAATAATATTATCAATATGTAAAATCAAAATATGATAGTTAATAAACATATTTATAAGTATTAGCAATATAATATGATGAATTAAATATTTGTATACAATTAATATTGTATATATCAAACGCATATGATATATAATTGCTCACTAAAATTTAAAGTTTGCAAAAAAGCACAGATGCCATATTAATGATGCTCATTACATAATTCTAAATGAATTAATTATATAAAAATCCACAGGTTTAATATATATATTTTTGGTGATAACTTTGGTTCTTTTCAACCTATCATTACCAAACAAAGTGAAACCCTTCTATTAAATACTTAAATTTGGTAAAATATATGAAAACTGATATGTGATTCTTAAACTTTGGTACTATCTAATATAGAAATATCAAGTATCTTTAATTAAACTGACTTTCTGATAGAATGAGGGATATATATATATAATAAAGTAAATGCAAACTGGTAATGGGTTTATGGTTGGTCACAGTTCTTCTAAGTGGAATAACTATTATAATTTAAACTTTAATTGGATGATGGTTTATTATCACACTATCACAATTCTATAAGTATGTTGTTGTATTAAAATAAGTTCAATAAATTCTAAAAATATTTTGAACAGTATAAATCCATTTAAGGAGACTATTAATATGAGGATATTTATAATTTTACTAAAATAATATTTAGTCAATAAATAATACTATCCACAAAAATCAATATTGCCTCTTTACTCTATAAAAATTATCACTACTAACTATGTTGGGGTCAAGGAACAAGAATATGAAACTATGAATTTGCTATCTAGTACTAAAAAAACTATGAATTTGCTGGCTCTTTTTTCAAAGAATTTAAGATAAATATTTTTATGTAACTCACCCCTTCAAACTCTTAAATTATTTTTCTTATTCACTGGAGCATTTCTACTTTATTGGCTTTTATTTGTAGTCTACTTATAGGCATCTCTCATAATATTCAAACAATAGTCTGTATTACGTTAGAGGCCCACTTTCTCATGATTCTAATTGAAGTTGTAAGGGTCCCCACCGCAGCTAATAGGTCAGACAGAACAATGCATATCTTCTTATCAAAGGAAGGGAACCCCCAGCACTAATGATGGAGAAAATAGCAACTTTGGGCACACCTTTGATGAGTGATGGGTGGCCACCCCAAGAATGAGTCCACTCTAACCCCAGATTAATGGGTATTCCATTCCCCTGGTTATCTCTAATTCTCTAATGGCATATTTAGCCAAAATCAAGAGTGTATGCTGAGAAACTTTATAAAATAATCAGTGGACTGTGATTAATTTCCCAAAAAAGGCAGTGCCATTGCTTCAATCCAGGGAAAACCCCAGAACATATGAGTTGGTTATCACGTGGATGCTACAAACAAGCAGATTTTCATAATTGAGTCAACTTCTAGAAAGATTGGGGCGCAAATGTTGGCACCCTTAAAAATGGGTGAAAAACTCCAAGCTGATATACTGAAAAAACAATCCATCATTTTAAAGGGCCTCAGGGAACAGAATACTAAGCAATAACACAGTGCAAGTTTCCAGTATCTTTAAAGAATAATTGTCATCACTTTAACTTGTGTAAAAGTTCTTAAAAATACCCTCCCTCCCCACCTCCCTATACAAGTATATAGACCTGGAACTCTTCATATGTAAGAGTGTTGGTTTATTATAATATCCCCTATAAATCGTTACTTTTTTAACCAAAACCTCTGAAAACAATAATTGTTTAAAAGATTTAATCACCTTTAACAAAACATCTGCAATCTATGAAGGACCCTCACTCATTGGTCTCCATGATGAAATTGACCATTCATTTAGTGTTCTCAGTGTTAGCATCCCTCATCAGGAAGAAGTGACAAACCCATCTTAAAAAGTTGTCGCATCAACCCTTGCTCAAGAGTATATACATGCAGACATCTCACCAGAATCAAGTATTCAGACTTCCAATCTGATCCAACATATCCAAGTCTTAATCATAGAAACGATCATGGCATATTGGAATACCAAAGAAGACACTAGCGAAAACAGAATTGAAGATATGGTGACTGCTCCCCATTATCAGGTGCAAGCCTAGGTCAATCCTGATTTTGAGTCTAAAACCTATACAGGATGGCCAATGCAACCACATCATCCATCCCAACCAGCCTCCCCTCAGTGCGAAAGGCGTGGGCAAGATTACTACCAATTCTCAGCTTGGTGACAATAACAGGGCTGATGTATATAAATCAATATTTCCTTTTAAGTTTTCACAAGTAAAAACTGAATATCAAAAACTTGAGGTGCCTGAGCAGTAGGAACAGAAGTCGCAAATGGTATTCAAGATGGTTTGACTGATTGGGATGGCTGGAGTGGAGCAATGGCATAGAACTTTCTCTTCTTCAAGGTCTAGCACATATTACTATTTTGAGTTACAATACTAACCTAGTGTAGCTTTAAAATGGGTAAAAAATAGCAATAAAGATTTTCCAGGGAAGTACACGATAATCTTAAATTGGCAAGCTTTTGATATTTATAGGGGACTAGATGTTCTGTGGTGATGGAATGCTTGAGTCCTCTTCGCTCAGGATCTTTGATTTGCATTTAGTATAAGGGTTAAGCTGCTGCTTCTTTATATGATTAGCTTTGGAATTGTTGTCCTTCCATTGTGAAAGATCGTTTGAATAGCGGCTTCTGGCATTGAGAAAGAGTATCAACTCATGAAATCTATCAAATCTAATTTTATTAATTATTGACCACTTAAGGGCAAAGGCTAATTTGATTACAATTCATTTGATTCTGGAAGGCTCAACCCTGGAGGAGGGTGATCAAACAATTAATTAATCTGATATAGAGATAAATTGGGCTATTCTATAATATAAACGCTGACATCACCCCCATGATCCTGCCGGTGGGGGACATAAAGGCACAGGAACCTAGCATGTATACAGTTAACCACTGTGCCTTGAATGACATCAGTGAAGGGATATTTGTAGCCAGCCTTATACATTAAATGGTAGGGTTTAACCAGGAAGTGAAAACTTATTTGGGCGCCCACTAGGGCAATGATGGTAGATTAGTACAAGGTCACTAATATTGAAAATGCGAGAACTGAATGTTTGGTGTTATAATGGGCAATTTCCCTGGTGGTAATGATGATCCCTAGGGTGGCAAGCGCTTGCATCCTAATTATTAGTTAGCATCCTCATTGTCAACTCAGCAGTGTCAGGAGAAGTGAAATCCAATAAAGGCTGGATGCAACTATGAAGTTGAGGTTTTCTACCATAGAGGGCCTGAAAGTGGAACATATTGATCACTTGGTGGGAGCTGATCCAATAGTCTAATAAATTAGATGGCAGGTAGTGATTCCATTGCATGGGGTCTGTGGCTGCCATCTTGCAGAGAATAGAAACTAAGGTGCCATTCACCTGCTTCACTGCACTACTTGTAGAAGGGGTTATAGAGTGCAGTGAAATGTTGGTTAGTATTAATATTGCGTTCAGCTCTTAGACAACTTGGGAGGTAAAGTTTAACCGATTGTCCAAGAAAAGAACTCTGTGGCACCCATGTTGGGTGAAGACAGATCTAAACAAAAACAAGGTAGTGGCCTTAGCAGTGGTTATAAAAACTGAGATGGCCTCAACTCACTTTGTGAGATAGTCAATGGCTAGGATGATGTAGCAGTGACCATGGAGGCCCATGGATAAGGACCCTATGACGTCCACAATAACGATGCTAAATGGAGTAAAGGTGGAAACAGCTTATTCTGTTAGCATGGGGTCAGTTGATCTTAGGTCTTGCACATCAATTAGGAATTTAAAACCTCTTGAATAGTTCAAAGCATCCAATCCCAGTAGCATTGCTTCCTTAACCATTCATAGGCTTTCTTGACTGACCCATGTCCTAATTGGGCATGTACTTTGAGGATAATTTGGTTCTTGAGGTGGTTTTATGTATGGCAGCTATTTCACATTGACTAACTTATATAACATGTCATCTTGTATTTGAGTGTTTTGGGCCATCAATTGTAATTTTTTTAATGTTTCCAGGGGTTCCAATTCCCATTCTTACATACAGCCAATCAAATTTAATAAGCAGTATTCCTCAGGCAACAATACTTTGAGGGTCAGAATCTTGGATAACCCATCCACGTTTTAGTAAGTTGTGCACGCCTGAAGGACAATAGAAAAGTTATAGCTTTGAAGAGGAAGGACCACCTAGCCAAACAACCATTAAGATCTTTCATCTGTTGAAGTCACCATAAGAAAGCATGATCAGTGATGATAGTGAAGTGATTCCCATATAAGTACGGACAGTGTGTTTGACCACAAGCAATACAGCTAAACATTCATGCTCAGTGACACTGTAGTTTCGTTCAGATTTTTTAGGGTCTTGCTGAAATAAGCCACAAGTCAAATACTTGTTGTTTGTTTAGTTGGTCCAGGATTACCACATGACCACGTTACTGGCATCTTTAAATAATACAAAGGGTTGGTAAAAGTTCATATGGATAACATAGGCTGAAGATTAGTGCGGTCCTAAGTAAATTGAAATTTGGTTATGTTCCAGGTTCTATTCAAAGGGGACGTTCTTGCATAGCAAATAATCTAAGGGTTCATCCAGGTCAATAAAATTTAGTATAAGTTGTATGTAATATCCTACCATGTCTTGGAACAATTGTGTGTCCTGAAGGATTTGAGGCGGCATCTTTTATATGTTGGTGATCTTGTTCAGTAAAGGCTAAATTTTCTGAACAGTGACATTGTGCCCTAAAAAATCCACTTCTTATTAAAAGACTAAGTATTTGATGGCTTTGAGCTTCAGGAATGCTTCCCGGAGATGATCAAAATCTTGGTGAGGTTCTCTAGGTGGCCGCTGAAAGCCTTGGAGAAAATGGTATATTCCTGAGGAGAACTAGGACTCAAAATATCTTTAAATCACCTAGGATCCCTTCCTTATCTCTCTGGTAGGTGGCAGAAGCATTACACAGTTCCTGCGGCATTTGGTTGGTTCAAACTGCCCTTTGTTTGCAATAAGGGCACATATGGCTTAATCCTTAGGAGCTAGCTCAATCTTACAGCACCCGATGGTAAAAAATCCATTGTGGAAAGATATTAATACTAACTAGGAGCTGAAGTGAATCATCTAATTGAGGGATGGAATTGCTATTATTTCGCATCACTGCATTAAGATTACAATATCAATGACAGCCTAATGGTTCCCATCCTTTCTATGAAAGAGCAAGAGGATAGATGCCCAAAGACTTTGCGAGGGTAACAAAAGCCCTGAAGTTAACATCTTCTTGAGTTTTCTGGTGCCCTGAGACTCTTTAACCTTGATTTTCCAGTAGTGGTATGAGCGTATGGATGAGGCTTCCTCCATCTATACAATTTTCACAACCCCCTTCACCTTGCCAAATTTGTTTGTGGATGTGGATAAAAGTTCAAAGCATTCCTCCAAGAGTTCATCAACCTTTCTTCTTTTCTCTGGGGTAAGGTTTCCCCTATAAAGGCTGTTACTAGAGCTACAGTGTGAGTCTCTTTTAAACCAAAGTCATGAAGGCTTCTGAACCCATGGGAACAGTTGATGTCACTGACTGGTACTAAGAAAAGGTAGGAAATTGGAGTACTTGTGCCGATGGTACAGGCCTTCAGAATCAGGTTATTCTTCAGTACAGAAATGGAGCCAGTATATACAAGGTCAAGGGTACCAAGGACAGGTAAGGCTTCATTTGTGGATGAATTTTCAGCCCCGCAGATTTTCAAAATGCTCCCAGGTGGTATATCACATAAATCCAGATGTCCACTATAACTTTGATCCTAAATGAATTACCTTGGGTTCTGGAGAATATACAGGCATCCTTTCAGCCCCATCCACCATACTGGAGTAATTTTACATGCAAACCTCAAATTTGGTGGTTAGTTGATCAATCCAGTTTTGGTTTTCTATAAGCAGGTCTGAGCCTTTATGCTCTCCTTACTGACCTTGAAATTCTTAAACACTAAGGGAATGTGGGTGCCAAGAAAAGATAGAAATCCTATCAAGTTGTGGATGATAGAATCAATTTCTCAGAGAATTTGGTGCCCAGCAACAAATTATAGCTATGGTTATCCATAACTATGGCTAAAGCATGAAACCAAATTAGCTCAAAATGGAGGGGTATCGCAGAGTAGACTCTTATGGATTGTGTGCATTTAAGCTCGGCGGTGCCATATTATATGTAATGGGGAAGATTAGCCACAATCTTAACTTACTTCTTTAATTTTTATGAAATACGTTCCCTGGAGAATTACTATTATTATGGCAAATATGGGAATTTTATGAATCTTAATCACAACATGAGTGACCAAACTATCAAATTGAGGTGCCAGAGTGAGATACATTGGTGACTCATCATAAGAATAAGAAAGATCAAGAGGTTAACTATCATTATTATCAAATTCATGGTTCCATGCTCCTCCAATTGTAACCTATGTGGAGCTTTCAGTCTTGGATAACGGCATAATGGGGAAGTGTCAGCACAAAAGTCTCTGTCTTTATGCTGAACACTCCTTTCCCTAAAGTTTATGTTCTGACTCTTCTGCCTGAAAATTTATACAACTCCACCTTGGGGTGTTGGCGGCCTTTACAGTAAGAGCATGTAAATACTCCTTTATCCTTGGCCTCAAGCGCATATACTCTAGATCTAGATGGAGCTTAAGACATGGAGAAATACTTCTTTCGAGTGGCCACAAGAATCTCATTTAGTTTCTAGGATGGCATAAATTCTACTAAAGGTTTACTTAAGTCCTATCATATGAAGTTGAACATTAGGCCAAGGTTTAAGCGCAGAAAGGACGGCGGTGATAGCGTCATCTAGTGAGATTCAATTAGTAGTAACTAGCGGCTGTGCAAATCATAAAAGCAACGTGAAAAATAAGAAATGGTTTCTACTATGTTAAGCCAAATGGCCATGAAGGCTTGTTTTTGACTCAATAGGGTCTGATCAGAGCCAAGTAACTGTATGAGAGCAGACTTGACCTGGGCCCAGGTCTGATATTTACAAAGGTGGGGAGTTATAATCTCATGAGCAACTCCACACAGGCAGAAATGGATATTCTAACCTTTAACAATAATGGCTTCTTCCATAGTGCTCTAAAAAGCATTTGAAATTTACAAAATGTTTTCTTGGCCTAGAATAAATTATTTCCTGAAGCTAGTTTTGAAAGCTGATTTGACATGTATGGAGAGGGCATGAATGCCATCTTCAGTAATTTGGCTAGGCTCAGTGGACACCAACTTGCATATATTCAGGGGGACTGTTGGTCAAATTGTCCTAGATCTTTTTAGGTCGTCCTGAAAATTGTTTTAGCATTGATTATGTACACTGGCATCAGCTTTCTGATTAAATTGGTATTTCTAGTTTAAAACCTCAGACACAGAAACTGATGCGAAAATCCAAAATAAGTATGTCTGTTTCATATCTTCAAACATTTGTCAGTAAATTTCATGCGCTCCTGTAGATTTTCCATCTTATAAATTGAGTGCGCCTAAGGTGATTGCAGGATTCCTGGGACTTCCATTAGAGAAAATCACATCCCTTAGCGATTTATAATATATTTTTAAAGGTCCCAAGAATTTTTTAGCATCTCGCCAAGCATGGTTTCCTTTAGAGCCTTAAGCCAGGGGAACTGGTGAACCAGGGGGCCCTCTGGAGCCTGGTCTTCCCTTGGTCCCCTAAGGACCTCTTGGTCTAACATGAACTTTTGGCCTTTGAGGCATGGTCCTTTGATAATGGAGTTACTTTAGCAGTGAAGTTGATTAAGCAGGACTTAGACATAACATAATCGTTGCATCAAGATGGATTCCAAAGTTTAGGTTTGGGAGGCAACCTCCAAAGCGACATTGTGGATATACTCATTTACCCCAGAGACCACACCTTATAGTAACTGAGTAAGGTGGGTATCCATATATCAAAAGATCCCAGAGTCCAACAGGGCTATTTGACCTCTGGCATAATTGATGAGGCAGCGATTGTTCTGGATAGCTTCCCTATTATCATGGACATAAGTGGAGGTAGTTTTGTATAAGTTGATCAGGTTGGAGACAAGCTCTGTACTACTCCCATATGGTATAGTATTTCTTGATGATGTAATTCCACAAATTAAGGAGATGATGGAGGGCTGGATGTACAAAATATCATAGGTATGGTTCTTCCCCACCAACCATCTCATTACTAGCTAGGCAGCCAAACCATAAAGTCTTCACATATAGGATGGAACAATAGAAGACTTTTATATGACTAGAGCAGGTCTTGAAGAAATTAAGTCCCATAAAGACGCTGCTGGATGTTCTTGGCTATGTTGTTGTTTTGAAGTAAGATCTTAATGGGGTTTTTCATGGGAAGGTTGGACTTAAAGGTAACCCATATTTAAGCTCTCATGTTGAATTAATTGTACCTAAAAATTGTGAAGTTGTAAATAATTGAGTAATCTATTCTCCACATTGGTGGAGGTAATCCATTACTATTGTTATCTTTCATTTTGTCATTGGCGTTTTCACTGGTTACAGATCAGGATTTCCCTGTAGTGAGAACCAGGTTTTGGGGTATTACAACGAAAAACTTGATTATTTTTATTTTAGGATGACTGGAGCAGTAGAATTGTAAGTAGTGAATGGTCTTCAGGATAGCTTCACTGGTCAGAATGTCTGGTGAGAGGCAATGGAATAGTTCTTTTGCTTCTTCAGGGTCTGGTATATATGCACTATACTGGGTTATAATACTAATTACTTTAACTTTGCAAAGAGGTAAAATAGATATATATCTTATAGGGGAAATATATGATAAATCTTATTTGCTAAAGCTTTTGATATCTATATATGGCAACTAGGTGATCTGTGGCAGATGGGGTGCTCAAGTCCTCTTCTCTCAGGATCTTTGGTTCGCATTTAGTACAAGGGTTGAGCTGCAGCCTCTTACTTGATTGACTTGGATTGTTGGCCTTCCATTGTGTGAGGGCGTCCAGATGGCAGCCACTGGTGTCAATATGGACTCTCATATCATGAAAATTCTAAAATCTCCTTTATTGATATTTTCTTGTCTTAGGACAAAGGCTCATTTGGCACTAATCCATTCAATATTGGAAGGCTCAACCCCAGAGGAGGAATTGAACTGTTTTTGTCTGATATCAAAATATTTTGGGCCATTCCTTAGTACAAACACCAGTACTTCACTCAGAGGTCCCCTCACAGATCCTATTTGCAAAAATCAGAATGGTGATTTTTATGCAAAATATGGATGCCATCATGGGTATTGGAGTGTTATTGATGAAAGCCTACTCTTTTCTTAGCATGTTGTATGTCTGACATAATACACAGCCAATTGATATTGCTGTTATGTTGATGTCCCAATACCTGTTGAACTCATGATTGTCTACAGCTAAAAGAAGTCTATATGGCCTCATGAGCACCATCCTGACATGTTGGTCATGGGTAGCATTAATTAGAGCCATCAAACAAGATCTTCTTACCCAGGCAGCACAACCAATCACCCCCCAAGCTCCCAAGCCTGCAATGTAATGGTGATAGGAACTACCTCCTGCACTCAGTGAGGTAGCCCTCCAGGCTCTGGTAGTACTGGAAAATATTAAACAGTGAGCTTCTTTAGCAGTTCCTATGGAGGCCTCCAAGGAACAGCAATTGCTAGCACTACTTGACGCCCTGAAAAGAAGTGGTGTGGGACACACCCTATTTTATTAGAACTTTAATCTTTGGGAGGCTACACCATCTCTTTTCATGATTGTCTCATCAATGGTAGCTACTTAAGCGTCAAGTCCTCAACTCCTGCCCCAACTATTAGTATTATGGACCCTATTCTCAAGTTTAGACAACCACATTAAGGCTTTCCGGCAGCTAGATGACTTCATCTAAGTCCTAGAGGATATTGTTATCGCCGCTTTCTGGACCACCCTTTACCAGGGTTGGTCATAATGCTGCATGGTTCAATGTAACTCAGATCATGGATGGAGTATACAAACTTTTTCAACATATTGAGGCCCATCCTAAAATTCAGATGGAACAAAAAACTAACCTCACAGAAACAACACCACTGCCATAATAAAATGCTTATCCGCTTTCAATAAAAGTGTGCTTGTGTTGATTGATTACAAGGAAATAAACTGCGTATAATAAAGATGTAGGGAGCAGGCGCCGTACAAAAGATTTTCCAAAGCTTCCTCACCTTCTGATATGGCTTCCTAGGCTGATAACTTAGGGGCTATATTAGGAATTTTTTATCTACAATACTCCCTTTAGTTGTCTCATTTGCAAATAAAGATGCGTGGCGGCTCCCCCTTTTGGGTTGGGCGCTACTAGTGCTAAAAAGAATAAGGATGTGGGATGAGATCAACTAGCCTGTGGTGCAGCAAAGCCTAATGCAATGGAAGTGAAATGCTAAGTATTGCCACTCATGCATTAAAAGTTCTCACACTTGCCCCCTATGTCTCCACTCTGTCCCAGGATAGCAAAGTTGATGAATTGGAGTTCCCCCTCCTTCAATCTTGGTATTTTTGGTCAGACCCCCACAAAGGAAAGCCGGATGCCTCCACAATTGAGTGCTATAATGACCAACGGCAGTATACACCTGGGATTTTGATGATGAAGATCAACCCTTAAGGCCCAGTTTAATAGACCTTGTGGGAGACGTAGCCAATAGACCCCTGGGAACTATATTTATCCATGAAAACCTGTAGGCCCTGAAGGTAACCCCTAAGAACTCAAGATTATGAGCACGTCAAAGAAGGACGCCACCAAAATTCAATATCCATATATTTCAGCCATGTAAACCATTAATGGATCCATTAAACTCTACTTTGGCCCTGTTATCCTACGCCTGAGAATCAGCGCCCTCCAAATTCTATAACAAGTTTCAGATGCATGTAAAATAGTTGTAAACTTAGAGACCAACTCTGGCGTATGCTATAAAATGGCTCTAAACCTAATTGCGCTTACATGTTGTTTTACATGGACATCTTAGTCAATTTTAGAAGTGCTTTAGAAAAATGAATTGGTGGACACCAGCTGTTATAAAAGTTTTGACCAACCATCTGTTCGAATTTTTCATTATTTAATGAAGTTTGCACTTTAACTAAATATAAAATGTAAAGTCCAGTTAGTTATAAAATGTATCATGTCTTACAGCCCCAACTTATTAGAAAGTTGCCAACGTTGCATAAAACTTCTATTGGTAATTCCACCGAGGTGCCTTCATATAGAAGTAACTATGATGTCAGATTGAATCCTCAAACCCCTCTGTGCAAATTTTGCTTAACTAAACTATTGATCACTGTGGGCCGCGGCCTCAGTTTACAAATTCCATATTTAACAATTTTAACTTAAGATCTAACTTTTACTGCGCTGGAGTAAAATAATTAGGAATAGGGTCCTATTATTACTATGGCCATCTTCTGGTGTCTCAATTGCAATTGGCATATTGCAACTACTATCAAAATGTTACAAGCCTATGTATTTGCTTTCCTGGCCTAATAAGGATATTACGGCTTCATTTCTCATTCTTATATGCTGCTTGGTAGCTGTAGATCTTTCACCTATTTGAACTCTGAAAACTAGAAGAACATATCTAGGCGGGATTAACTTGGAGGGATCTTTTTCCTAAAAATTATGCTACCAGCCTACATAAATGATTACACTAGTGAGATGCTTAGCCATAGGAATTAATAAATACTACAGTGTGATAATTTTGTTTAATAAAGCACTATTATTAAGGTTTCTTTTATGAGGTTTTTGACCAAATTACTGTTCTCCAAACTATACCTGGTTTTTGTGTGTTTATAACATCTGCACCAGAAATCCGACGCCTCTGAGCTGATTCAACATTTGATGCTCACTAAAAGGGGTCACACTTGCTTCCCTGAGCATTATGAATAGATATAAATCCCTGTAACCCCATCAAAAACTACCTTAAGGTGAAAGTAACATGCCAATATACAGGTGTAGTGGCTGACCACAGGGCCTATAAGAACAATAATGACGCTTTTCATTGATTATGTGCTGAATTAAAGGCCCTCGTTGGCCATTTTTCTGATATCCTAATTGGCTATAACAACAAGTGAAAGAACTAGTATAGGATACAGAAGTTCATTGAAGCAGCCTTAATAACCTAAATGATACTATGGATAATCAGTTCACTTCAATAATAATTTGTATCAGGAGAGAGATTCCTTGCATTTGGAATTGAAAACTCAGGGACAAAAGTGTAGTCTTGGTGAATTAGAACAATATCATAAATACGGATTCTCTGGGTAAAAACCAAAAGTTTTTTAATATTGATACCATGTTTCAAGTGGAACGCTGCCATTTTTTGATATATTAAATGAATTAAAATGAGATCTAAAATATCTTTGTATATTCCAACAGGGTCAATCTAGTGAACTACCTTTTGATTTATCCCTTGATATGAAGGAACCCCTGCTGATGGAACCAAAAGTTAATGCAACAAGGCACTGGTTACGCGTGACTTGCCTATGGTTTTATATCCGCTTTTGGAGTTAGAGCTTCTGAAAATCTTATATCTTAGAAAATACTCCTCCTGAGAATTCATCCTTATTTATCTGTGAGACTCCAGTACATCCCATATGCAATACAGTTGCTAATCTTACTTATTTTGTCCTTGGGCTCTTCATCAGCCACTCCAGTGAAACACAAAGTTTCTCTGCTATCACTCCTTGTTTTGTAAGGTGGGAAGTTATGTAGGAACAATGCTGCTTTTGACTCTGCATCCATGAATATCAATTATTGATTAATCATAAAAACTCACTTAAGTCAATAAGAAGGGTAATGTGCTCGTTTTTAATTAGTCACTTTAAGATTTTATATGGCCAGAGCATCCAAGGACACTAAGTAGGCAACAATAATGAACTCGTTGGATTCCAAAAGTCAAGACTTAATTATTCCAAAGAACAGAAAGTCAGCGTGACCTACAAATATAAAGAATATTACTATTAAAGAGTTTGGTGGGGAATAAAGGATGTCCTATTGAAGGAATGAATTTATCTTATATCTTTTTTGACAACAATAATACTGTAAAAAGCCTCTTATAAAGCGCTTTTCTTTGTAGGCACAGACACTATCTGAGGACAAGTCATTAATGATTTTGACTCTCAGATTTTTTTTGAACTATTCATGCAAGCTCTACAAGTATTTTATTTGATATGTTCCTATCAATAATTGTGGAGCTTTATATTAAATATTGGTAATTTATCTCAACCAATGCATCATTAATTTTGAGGAGCACAACAAAAGTCATTGGGAGCCTTACAACCCCCACACTAAGGCCATCCCCACAAACAAAAATTTACCTACGATTATGGCCCTTAATCTGATAGGCTTGATATAAGTTATATTAATTGTCATCTTTGCAAAAAACTGGGGCACTATGCTAATTGTTGCCATAATTGAAGCTATCATACTACCATCTAGTACTAAAAAAAGAAGCTATCATACTAATATTTTTTAGTACTAGATGGTCCCAACCCAAGGGGGGATTCATCGATGTAACTATCATACTAAAGTTCATTTTGTAACCTTACAGATGATGTAGAGTTAGGAAAAGACAGAGCAGTGTAGAACAGGGATTTTCTACATCTGCTTCCTCTCAAAAAACCCATTTAAGAAATTCCCATAACAACCTTCTGTTTAATTAAGTGATGATGACGATGATTAACCTTCAGAATTTCATCAAAATTATAGCAGATGATATGGTAGTGGAGAATATCTCACTTATAAAAAACTGAGTAGCGCATATAATATTAGTTAAGTCTTACATTCAACAGTTAATACACCAAAAGCTTCCAAACCCTCTATTGAGATCTCCAAGTTGGACGGAGTCCAAGTGACTATATCCATTGAGATTTTTGAGGGATCTAGCCCTTAATTAGATGAAGATGTTCAAAAGGTTAGGTCGAGTGGACATGGTGGATGTCCACAAGATATATTCTTCTGATTATTATTTTTAAGAGTGTAATTAAATTGATATCACCATAAATTAGCTTAAATCAGAGTTCACTGTAGACAATGGGGCAAAGTTGATATTGTGTCCACCAAACTTATGAAGAAACTGGGCTTTACTCTGGACATAAATCATCAGAAAATCTAAAGTACCACTGGCCCCAGACCACTGCCTCTGAAGTAGCATACAGTGAATTAACGCTGCGTTCTGGCTCTATAGTAGTACATTTTGCCATTGTTTCTCCAATTTAAAGTTCTTAATCCTTTATTGGATTCATTTATATGAACTTATATAATTAAAGACGAATTTAAAATAAAATACTTTAAACATACTTAAACAAACTCTTTCACCAAGTTATTATTTGAAACATGAGGTCCCAGAACCTTAAAAAACAGGGTGTGTTAACCTTGCATTCTAGGATGGCATAGTGCCAATTAGTTTTCAGTGGATTTGTGTTTTTACATACTGGTTACTTACCCAGATTTGAGAAGCTAAGGGTATATCACTACGCGAAAATCAAAGTCTAACATTCTGGCGGGTCATCAGATTAAAGTAGGGCAGAAATTAGTTTTAAAATCTCTCAGAAATTTATATAATAAGATATTCGACCTCTTCTGCATATCAAACACGGAACCAGTTTTTTCACCTTGGTTTATTCACCCTGACCATGGTAAAATCCAGGTGCTTTCATTTAGCTTGTATCTCTATCCCATCAAAACTAAGTGACATCACATTTTGATTTTGTACATATCCTGCCAGTCAAGGAAATGCTAAGTGGACATGGTTTTGGTGATCTGGATGAACTGAGGCTTGGTGGAAATGAGTGCCAATTGTTATTTTCCCTGATCCCTCATGAACGGCTCTCTGATTTACTGAAGATGAAAAGGACCAAGAGGTGGCCCTTTTAAAAGTACAGTGTGATTTTTGCAAAAGAAAACTCTAATTTGGAAGTGCACATGATGAGTTACGCCATAAAGATACTGGTATCTTCTGCTGACTTGCCTCCATTCTATTAGGAGCATGAATGTGACGGATGAAGTTTTCAACAAAAAAATTAACAAACTGTAAAAAAAGGGGATGTTACTGCCCTCTAAGAGCTCTTAGGGCCTCCACAGTTTTGGTTATTAAGAAATAATGTTTTTAATAGCGTAGTAGTCAATTATAGAAAGCTCAACAACATTACCAAAAAGGATCCTATCTATTACCTTACATCAATGATGTGCTAGCCCACTTGGACAGCACGCGTAATATTTTTAGTCATAGATTCAATTAATGACTATTAGCAGGCCAATCTGCCTAAAGTCGAGCAAGAGAAATGCGCAAAGATTACTGGGCAGGGCATCTACCAGCCCATTAAGATGCCGCAAGGGTTTTGCAATGCCCCACAATATTTCAGTAGGCTGCGGATAAAATATTTGACAATTCAAAACTATGCGTTTTAGCTTAATTTGAATGATATAAACTTTTTCTAAAATGCTTTATTGAACATTTGCATCATTTGGAAGAGTTTTTTTTCGCCTCACTAGGTTGATTTTGAAATCAAGCTGCTTAAGTAAAACTTCATTATATTCAATTAAAACATTTGGGGGCTTCATTGGTAAACAATGTTTACAGGCCCAACAAGAAAAGGTTTAAGGGAATTTTAGGATGACAAGGTCAATTATTCTGCGCAACAACCAAGTTTTCCTTAAAATAGTGAGCTACTCATGCCAGTTCATGGAGAACTTTGGAAAAGTAGGGAACCCTTATTACAATTTTAAAAAACGGGGTATCATTTTAAATGGATGGCAAACTGGCAGATAGCCTTTGACAAGCTAAGGCTTTGGCTTACCAAAGTGCCAATATACATGTAATCAAACTTTAGTAAATCATTCTTTATTCAGAAAAAAGCCTCCCTCACCTACATAGGGTGGTGTACCCCATTTTAACTATGAGAGAGGAGAGCACGCTTGCTTATCTCAGCTGGATGCTGGATGTGCACAAACAGAAAGTATCATTACTGTGAGATAGTGTCAAATGATATCTAAGCTTGTGAGCAATTTTGGGTTTATATTCACAAATCCATGTTACTGTGGTAAATAATCATGCCTCACTTTGCTGATTACAAAATCTGAAGGAGCTGAAAGGGCAGCTTTCTGATAAGATTACAAATTACAAGCTTACAATTTCTATATCTTTCACCGCCCTACCATAAATCATTAAAAAGCTGATGGGCTAACTTGACCGCCCACAATGGACTAAGATGCCAATGCGGCCAATGCATTATTCAAGGAAATGTTAACCCAAAAAATGACAATGAACGGCATAAGTTCAGCCCTTCATACAGCATTTAAGGAAGAAACCTTTTTAAAAAATGGGAAGCTTTATAAAAATAAAAATAAATAGCAATAAAGGATCCCCTGACTAATGGAGCAAACAGATATTAGAGGCATTAAGGCAACGGGGCATGGTCAATTTAGAAAACGTTTGAGCTGTTGAGACAATATAATTATTGTGATTCAATGCATTTTGATATTCATGAGATTCCCAGCTGTTCTAAGGTTTGCCAATCTGAAGCTTTTACCATAAAGCCACTTCATACCATTTGGGAAAAACAAACCTTTTCTTTCACACCGTCTCTAGTGAGGTTGTGGGTCTTTAGTCTGATTGTTATGGCCAATTCAATATATATTTTTGGTCATTGATCACCTCACTAAACGGATGGAGCACAAAGCAGTAATAGGCCTGGGTGCTATGACCAAAGCTAATATATCTATAGAATACAATTATTGACATAGATGCCCATAGTCTCAAACTGATATTGAGGCAAACTTTATCTTTCTTTTATCACTAGACTCAATGACTTTATGGCTAAAGAAGGATATTGTCTACAACCTATCACCCTGAGACCAACGGCACCATAGAACAAGAAAACTGTACTCTCATTGGTACTTTATATAAAATGATCACAGCCAAGGCGTCCAGATGAACTTTTTTCTTACTCATCAACATTTTTGCATATAATATCTCTTTTCACTTGTCCATGGGGCAACCTCAATCGCCATACTTTAAGGGAGGAGCCCTGCGCTTCCCCAAATTTTGTAATCTTGTGTTGATCAAGAGAATATAAGTCCCATAAAATATCTAGATATGCTGACAAAGTCTTTAATTCAGCTGAAGAATGGAGCGTATTTTTTTTAGTACTAGATGGTCCAAGAATGGAGCGTATTCTAATGCACTGGTTAGGAAAATAAAACCTTAAGAACACAATAATAAAGACAGGAAGCCCATACCCAACATCACCATAGGGGATTTGGTTTTATACTATAAAATCATGGGTTCAGATGAGTTAGCAAATTGGCGCACTTTTTAATTTTGCATTGGTTTGACCAACCATCTGTTATATATCATTATTTACTTAAGTTTTGCACTTATACTAGTATTTAAAAAGAGGTTTCATCATTTTTATAATTTATCCTGCCTTGTGGACCCCCATCTTCATTTATAGACAGAAAATAAAATTGATTATTATTGGTAATTCCAATGAAGTGCCTTTTTCAGAAGTATTTATAAGTAGCATAAGGAATCCCCAATCCCTGCCGGTGTAACTTTTGCTTTCTTAATTTATTTTCTTGGGTCAAGCCTCAGCTTCCATTTCTCTTTTCATTATTTTAATTTTAATGTCATACCTTACCCCACACCAGCGTAAAATAATCAGGAAGAGAGTCCTATTACTGTGGCATCCGCTGATGCCTCAATTGGATTAACATATTTCTAACCTTATAAAAATGTCACAAGCCTAGGTATCTGCTTTACTCGCCTAATTTGGATACTGAGCCTTATTTTACCATTTTTAGATGCTACTTGGTACCCAAAAATGCACCAATATATACTCAGGAAATTTGAAGAGCATATCAAGGCGGGATAATCATATGACGTGGTATTTTTCCTATGTACTTGCTACCAGATTACCACAGAAATTACTTTAGTGAGCAACTTAGCCACTGGAAGTAGTAGATACTACAGAAATTTATTTTTTGCTAACAAGCAACTATTTCTGATAATAAGACTTCCTTTTGTGGTTCTTTTTTTAAATCACTGTCTTTAAAATGTACCTAATATTTTTGCATGTTTATAGCATGCTCACCAGAAATATGTTACCCTTGCACCAAATTTAACACCAGCGCTATTGGAAATTTCTTTGGCCTCAAGGTGACCCAGGCTTTGGATCTGGTGGTCACTATGGGGCCCCAGTCATGGGGATTCACAAGTACTGATGATCACACTGCCGTTATACAGACCGCTACATTTCTTGGCCCACAGATAATACTTACATGCCCACTCATCAGACTTTTTTGACCTCTATACCCTTTTTTCTAGGGTTAAGTTGGTGATGCTGACAAATGAAAACTATTAGCCTCTAGTGACACATTCTCACCTTTAAGTCTTTCCATTGTTTGAGCGATATCCCTCTGCTACCAACCCTTACAGAAGGAAACACAGTAGCGGACATTGTGGAATACTACACCTCTGAAGCAATAACCAAATTGCTCAGGATGCGCCAAATTCTCAAACCCTATAACGAGATCTTTAATGTATTTAGTTCTAACTGTTTTCTACAACGCTCCAATTTTGATCTAGCTTCCACTTGATGTTGTACCTCATAGAAATCATTTACCTACTCTACCCCTACATTATGGGAAAAGGACCAATCCCTGTAAACCTAAATTGATGAGATGTTAACCAATGGGATGCATGGCGGATCCCTTTTTTTGGGTTTGGCACCACTAGTGCTAAAAAAGAGATGTTAACCAATGGATGGGTTATTAAGAAAACATCACTGGTATTGTCTCCAGTATTGTTCTCTCAGAAACTGGATGGTACTCTTAAGCTATGCATAGATTATGGTCACCATACTTCATTAACATTCCTGACCCTTATCCATCACCACTTAAGGCCACAATCTCATAAAACAGAAAATATAAGGTCTTCTTGAAAGTGGATATGGTAATTGGCTTTCATCAGCTTAGAAGTGAAAGAAGAACAAGAACGCCTAACAGCAATCCAGACACACCATGGTACATATCAGCTCAAGATCATGCCATTCAGCTTTAAAAACATTCACACTATATTTTAAAAGGGTTATCAACCACACTGTTGGCTTATCAGTTCTCTTGACTATAGATTAGTGTTCAACCTGGTCTCAAAGATTTAAAGCTAGCAGAGAGGTTAATAAAGATGAAAAGATGGGATAAAAAAGAATACTTTATTGGGTAAAAGGTATCAACTTACAGGGTGCATGGGGACATGGTGCTGAGGGGACCTCATGGCCCCAAATGATCAATAACTTTTATCTCCTTCTAGATCTGCCGCCTGGTTGACACCCTCATTGTTTTGCATCGTCCTCATGACTGATATGGTGAGAGCCGCGCCTTTTGATGTTCAGGAAGCTGAGGTGCAATTTCAGAAGGCATCTTTACTAATTAAAGTGCACGTGATGTTTCCTGATCAAAGTTACCATCAGTGCAAGGGCAAGTTTTTATTTTGAGAGCTTGAGAGTCAATTTACTATAACATGATTTAGGAGTAGGGATCTTGACTTGCTCATTATTAAGGATTTGAACAATGCCCCCTCAAGTCCTGTGGAGGGGATATAGGGCCATAGTGACTTGCCATGTACTCCGTTTACCACTGTACCTTAATTGACATTGGCATCAAATTATTCAGGGTTCACCTTATGATGACCTTGTAGGTTCCAGACCAAAGAACAAGCTTATTCTGGTATCCTCAGCCAATGCTGATAAAAGAGAACCAGGCCACCTAATTAAAAAATTGGTAAGGAGGGTCAGCAGATGTTATTTTGGGATGTCTCCTTTTCTGTAGTTGTGGAATTTCCCTGAGTGGAGAGGTATTGAAGCTGAACAATCATATCAGATAATGTCCTCATGAGGAAAATGAAGTTAACAGGAATAGAGGTATCAAGTAGAGGCTAATGATACTTCTTATTGAGGAATACTACATATAGAGCTTCAAAGGGGGACATCTTGATTATTTGGTGGTAGCTTAACTTGTAAGAGAGCAAAGTGTATGGTTGATATTGCTTATCAGCGCCTAGAGTTGGAATCGGCCATCTTCCACAAAATAGAAACAAGTGTTTCATTAGCACCTTCCACAACCCCATTGATTGATGGATTAAATGGGCTGTGAGACTTTAATTTATTAACAAAAAGAAAAGCGGATCCTTAGACTAACTGTGAGGAGGAATACAACCATTTTCTGAAAGCAGAGTCTTCAGGCATCTATGCTGAATGAAATGTATTTGTAAGGAATAGGGCCATGGTTTCATAGTAACAGTGTGAATGGAGATTATTTGAACCATTTGGTCAAATGGTCTATAGTAAATAGCATGTATTTATGACTGTGTAACCCAGTGGGAAAAAGGACCTCTAAGTCGATGCTGACAACATTGAAAGGACTTGACAGAGTCATAACTGTATGTTGATACCAAGGACTAGCCTGATATTGGGTTTGACAAGTAATACATACCTCTAGAACTTCCTGAATCGTCTCAACCATCTGATCCCAATAGCATCACTTCTCTATCCATTTGTAAGTTCTTTTCACTTCTTGTCTCCCAACGGTCATGTTACTTCAAGAATAGCATTAATTTGGGAAGAAGGGCGGGTATAAGGGAGCCGCTTTTATTTAATTTATTTATACACTTTTCACTCTTTAATTTAAGTGTCATAAGTCATTTTAATAACTCAGTTTGAACCTCAGGAGTATTCAACTACCATCGCTCAGACCAGCTGATTAGATCATAAAATCGGTTTTCATTGGTGGTCAAGGTGGCCAGTACCAGCATCCTCAAGAGACCACTGCCATTCTTATTCACTCCTTAAAAAAGGACAATTGTAAAATCATAGTTCTGCAGTCTTATTTCTCATCTTGCTAACTGGCCGTCTGGGTTTTTCATCTGCTACAGCCATTGGAGTGAGGAATGGTCAGTGATGACGGTGAAATGGGTGCCATATAGGTAGAGCCAGAGATGCTTCATCACCAATATCACATCCAGGCACTTAATCTCAATAACTATCTTTTTTTGGACTTTCTTAGAGTCTTGCTAAAGTAAGCCACTGGGTGGTACACCTGATCTTGATGTGCTGAGCTAGGATGGCCCCAACTGTAACGTCACTAGCTTCTATAGATAGCAAAATTGGCTAGTCAAAATGAAGATGAACTATAATCTTAGTTTTAAGAGCGGTATACAATGCATCAGAAATCTGTTCCTGTTCAGGATGTCAGAA
Organism: Massospora cicadina; assembly: GCA_022478985.1. Lineage (NCBI taxonomy): Eukaryota > Fungi > Entomophthoromycota > Entomophthoromycetes > Entomophthorales > Entomophthoraceae > Massospora > Massospora cicadina. The sequence continues at coordinate 47,973 of JAKSZP010014795.1, forward strand.
AAAGATACAATATTTTTTATAGAAGGTAAACCAGGGGTTCAGCTAAGACAGCAAACCGAGGGATAAACTGATGCTAATAGTCCACTATACCTTGTAATACTTGAATTACCTTAAGGCTCTGAGGGCGTGACATCTTCATAATGGTAGTGACTCTATCCAGAATAGGCTTTAATCCACGCTTTGAGACTTTGTGTTCAAAAAATTCAATTTCAGATTAAAAGAACTTAGCTATTCGAAGGCTTGAGCTTTAAAAAAGCCTTTCTAAGTATATTAAAAACTTTCTGAAGATGTTACACGTGATTATTAGAAATTAGTGAGAAGCCAGTGATATCATCAAGGTACATAAGGAAGCTGGATAGATTTAAGTACCCTAGTATTCCGTCCATGGCGCGTTGGAAGGTGGTAGGTGCATTGCAAAAGGTCTTGGGACACCTTGTTGGCTTAATATACCATCATTGGCCTTGAGCGCGAATTTATATTGATCTTCAGGTGCTAGCTCTACTTGCCAATACCAGATAGCGAGATACATAGGGTAAAGATATTGAGAACCAGCAAGTAAGTGGAAAGAGTTGTCATTATGGGGCAAGAGTAACTTTCCTTCTTGGCAATGAAGTTATTCTTTAATTGTCCATCACTACATAATGTCTGCCATCCTTATTTTGAACTAACAGAAGAGGGGTGGTTTAAGGGATACAGGAAGGCAATAGTAGCCTGGTTTCAAGTAGGTGCTAAAGCTCAATGGCCAATTGAGCCTCTTCAATATTACTCTTCTGATAGGGATAAAATCAGATAGGTTAGCGACCCTAGTCTCAACGTGATCTAAAACACCATACATTTTCCTTAAATAATATGTAGAGGTTGAAAAGAAGCCCGAGTATTATTCCATTAATTTCTTATCTTGGCTCTGTTGTTGGCTAGTAAGATCTTGCCCAATGAATGTGCCAACTAAAGCTAATGAAAAAGGGTGTTTTTACTTAAAAATTCCTTTACTTCCAAAACTATGAAATCTATTGATGGCTTCCAAAGAAAAGAAGGCAAACATGTGCGGCTGGGTTATTAGGCCCCACTTTCCTAGGGTTTTATATGAGGTTAGCCAGCAGCATCAACATCGATCCAGTATAGGCAGGATCTAAAATTCCTAGACAGTTTGGGACCGCCTTAACATATGGTTTATCCATGCCTCATATTTCCAGCAATTTTCCTGAAGGTATATTGATATGTACCCAGGTATTGACGATGAATTGAGGCTTAGATAGTATGGTAGTCAGCTTAAGCAAGTAAATAAGCATAATCTCTTGACCATCTGCAGCAGGGGGTATCCATACTTAAGAACCCCTTACATGTATTTGAGACTGTTAATCTGACTTTTACTTTCCAACAGGCAAACATGAGCTTCAGCTTCCATCTTGGCGCTGCAGGAAGTCTCAAAAACCATTGGGACCCTATGTCCTAAAAGAGATAAAAAAATTCTCATAGTACATGTTGGTGGATAGTCCCAGAAAAACTGGCTACCAAGGAGTAGGTTTTAACTAAGGTTGTATAATTCACAGCTGAGATATTCACTAAATACTTGCCAAAGTGAATGAGCAGTGAGAGAGACCCAATGGACTAAGTTCATTGTGGTCCAACTGTGGTGTATTCCTTGTATTGCAGCAAGCTGGCAGTAACTTTGATGCACTTCTTCAATTTAGACTCAATGATATTCATGTGAAAACCGCTGTTAACAATGGAGTAACAGGGATTTTATGAACTAAACAGTGACGCGTGTAAATAAAACTCCCAAACTGAGGGAACAGAGTTATAGACATAGGAGATTCATCAGAATAAGAGTAAGCAATATAAGATTCTTTATTATCAATTATTATCAGATAGCCTTCTTCTGGTATAAAAATTAGACACATTTGAGGTCAAAAACATACTTGAGGCATTACAGGTAAGTCAGCATGAAGTTCCTCATCCTTCACACTGACTGTTTTTTCCCGCCTCTTTCACAAGTCTCTTCTAATAAGACTTGGCGCTATGATGAAGTAAATACAGTATGTGCACTGAGATCTAGAATTTTTCTAGTTTTTGACAACGTGGACTTGGTGATGGCTGGGAGAGGCGGACGCAGTGGGTTTAATGTATAGATAAACGCTGCTATTTAGTTATGTACCTCTTATTTTCCCAGGTACGCTTTTGCCATTCTTCTGGCCAATCGTGTGCATTTGGGCCTCAGGATAAGATTCCATGGCGGAGAGGACTGCGTTTATGGCGTCGTCCAATATAATACAATTAGTGGCTACCAGGGATCGTACTTAGGCATAGATTTGTCTGGAAGACTATACAGGTCATTTTCTTTTGTTCAACTAAATGAATAACACCTGCTTTTAATTGGCCAGGTCTGGTTGCTTCTGAACTCCTGGATTAAGGTCAAACAAACTTGTTCCCAAGTATGATATTCCATTAAATGATGGAGTCATCGTTTTTTATATGGCGATACTATTCAGGCATATGTATATGTGCTTCAACTTCTGATGGTTTAAGGCTCTTCCATTGAGCTCTTATAAATGTAAAAAGAAGGAGGCAAATCTTTTCTATCCTGGAGTGAAATTATACTCGAAACTAGGCTAAATTTATTCACAATAAGAGTTGAAAGAGTGTTTTATGGAAGGAACTGGTTCAGGCCTGAAAGTTTTAGTTTTCACATAGTTGTGAGGGTCTTGTTGGCCCAATTATCATCTTAATTCTTATAGATCCTCCTGAATCACATCTCATTTTGGTTTAAAGAGGCAATTAGGCTTAAAGGGCAAATTTCTTATTCAGAGCTTAATTTTGGTACATTAAAGGAGCTGCTGATTCTCAAAGTTACTCAGCGAGTTTAAACCTGCTACAGGTTTGTTTGGGATGTGTGCTTTGGTCATTGGTGAACTTGGAAAATGTATTGAAATTATTCATCTCATCCAACAAGGCATCAATCAAGACTATGGGATTAAGAGGGACTCCATTTAACTGGAGCTTTCATCCTTTAGCCACATTTATTATTTGATCCTGTAAAGCAGCAAGCGCCATTAGAATGTTTTTTTTACAGAAAGATGTTAAGATCTCCAAGAGTAGGCACTGAGGGACCAGAAGGTTCTTGAGTCCATGGGAGCCTTGAGCTCCTTCTGGTCCTTTAAGGTCTTCCAGACCTTCTTTCCCCTAAGCCCTTCAGTCCTTTCACTTCCAGAGGCGATATCATAAAGAGACTAACTCCTGTAATGGTGATGGAGTGTCCGCACAAATTCCTCAATCTGGTTGAGGCATTAGTTTCAGCTGGACTTGAGGAGTTGTACATTTTGACGAAGCTGGTCCTCAAAGTAACCTAAGATTCCAATATCTAGCATATATAGTTGATTATGAGCTTCATTAGTCAGCTGACAGTTACTGACAGTGTCTGCTTTATTGGTGTGCACAAAGAAAAAGGCAGCATTATAGAAGTTGACATTACTAATTGGTGGGATTTGTTGAGCCCTAGTTGTCATACTAATTAATGGTGATGCAAACTAACTATATGTAGGATGTGGTGTATGGCTGAATGAACAAAGCTTCAAGGATAGCGTTCAGTACCAAAGCAATTATACTGAGGGTAGCAGGGCTGAGTATACAAATCTTGCATTGTGGAAGGCACCAAAAAGGCTCAGGACCAACTGGAGCGGCCTCCCTCAGAGTAGATGCCATTCAGTAGTTTAATAATCTTGAGAAAGGTTCTCATACTAGAGATAATACTGATCATGATCCCTGTAAAGTAAGGTGAATTGGAAGGTGGCATGAAATTTTAGACTTTTTGGCTGTAGAGTAGTTACTAATACTGAAAGTTGTTAATCCATCTGTTTATGATTCTTTACCAATTGGCAGTTTTTTTAATTGTTATCATTCTCCATTTTCATAATAAGCGTTTTCATCTAACATCTCAGAGCCCCTTTAGTGAGCACCACTTGTCTCAGTTCAAGATTTTCTTGACTGCATCTAGGTCTTAAAATGGGCTCAAAGCTGTAAAACTAGAGGTGAAGTCAACAAAGACAAAAAGATGGGTAAAATGGACTACTTTATTAAGTTAAAAGGATTTGATATTTAAAGGCGAGTGGGGACACAATGATAAGAGTTTTTCCATGACTATCTAAAATATAGATACTTCACATTCTGACATATTAGCCGCCTGATTGATGCCCTCATTGTCCTATGTTAGCCCCATGACTTCAAAGTTGGAAGTTGCAACTTTTGAGATTTAGGAAGTGGAGGTGCAATTCCAGAAGGCACCTTATCAATTTATACACGTGATGCTTCCTGATTGAATTTCCCCATCAGTGCCTTTGAGGACAGGTTTTGATTTTAAGGTTCAGGAGTCAGCTTATTGAGGCTCAAATGAGGAGTAGGGATCTTGACTCACTCATCAACTTTAATCCTGACAATAACATTACATTCTCTGACACTCTAACTACACTTGATCATTTGTTAATGATACACTATATTTTAACAAGCCAACTTTTTAACTAATTAATAGTTTTTAATATTTTAGCTTCATGTTAAGATAATGGAAAAATTCTATCAGGTTTTTTGTAGTTGCATTTTAATGTAGCCATTATAGAATCGAAAGTAAATTTATAAAAATAACAGAATTATGTAATTTTAGGCTCTCAACTATGTCTAAGCAATGTCAAAGTCAATCCGGCTTCCTTGCTGAACTTTTTCATTTTACTAACTTTTCTGTTTGTACAAATATGCAGCTATATGCATCATGCCTACCTTGGAAATTTCATATCTCTTGTCACCATTTTAAAAAAAAACCGATCTGCATCCATCTATTTGTTTATTTGAATCATAATTATGTTTAAAGTTTCTACATGCATAAAGAGGCTGGCGCCAACCTTGAACCCTTGGCAAAGCTGCCAGGTATCTAACAATTCAATAAAGGTCTGCATGCTTTACCAGGCTACAGGTGTTATGGAATAAATTGTTTTCTTTCTCCACTGTACCTTAAACTGATGTTGGGCTTCAAACTAGACGCCAAGACAATGGTTTGTATTGAAAAATTTGAACATCAACTAAGTGAGAATCTATAAGCTTGACATCTTACCTCATTTTGTAATGATCTAAGGAAACATTCCACAGGCTGAATCTGTCTATTGATCAATAAATGGGTCCTTGGTAAACCCATATTCTACAGATGTGACATCAAGTATAATGTTAATTGAGTGGGTATTGACTTCCTATAGAATATCAGATAATTATTAAAATTGAGTGTTAATGAGATGAAACCCATTTGGGCTTAGGAAAATGCTCTCCATGATCTCAGTCATTTTACAAGGGCTCAACCACCCCACATTATTGCAGTATACCAAGTTGAGAAAGCTATTTGAAAAAGTATTTTCTGCAATACTTTGTCAAACATATGGTTTCACGTTCAATTTCATCTTTATGCTTGAATAATGAGTAGGTATGAAAAACATTCAATCTGTCAAGGTGAACAAAACTGACAATTATAGATAGACTTTTGGATAGCCAAATAGTGTATACTAAATATTTACCTCCTATAGGTGCATGATTCAAGATCATTAATATAAATTTACTGAATCCTATGAAAGCAAAAGTTTTCCATTTTTAAAGATATAAATATTAATAAAAACTGTATTAGAGTAAATACTTTTCTTTGAAATATAGTTTGAGGATCAAGATTTCCATATACCATATTATATTTATCAATGCTGCCAGTATTTTTCATATGTGAAGTCCAAATAATTTCTTTAAGCTTTTCAATAAAAGGTTTTGTTACTTTTTATCCCAAGATTATTTTTATAATCCTTAAGCCTAGGGTACACCATTTAGCTGAAAAATAAAACTTGCTTTTTCCATTATTATCCTGCTCTTTTGTCTCACAAGGCTGTATGTGCTTTTACAGTAAATACTTAAACTCACATATGAGCATAAGTTGCTATTTCAAATCTAGTTTAAAACATCCACCACTTCTATTAGTCACAACTTACATATAAAATTGCTATAATTTATAAGCATTAAAAAATTTAAGTGAAATGTTATTCAATTAAGTTTCATTATGCATTAGATACCATTAGAAAGTTGGAGGTATCATGTTATCCTTCATTTGGGTAAAGGCTCAACTTTATGCTTCTGGTTAATTTTCTATCCTTTTAATCTTTTTTTAGAACTAGGTGGTTCCAACCTGAAGGGAAGATACATCAGTATAGTATTTTTTAATCTTGACTTCCATTTATAATTTAATTAATTTACTATTTAATAAGGTAATCTGTCCTAAGGCCTGAATTTCTTATTGATCAGAGATTTCAAAGCACTGAAAAATTTTCCATTGATAATTCCAAATTCAAAACTAAAGAAATACAGAATAAATCATCTTGATAATGCTCCACTGGATAATGAGATAGGGCTATTGCTTAACTAACCTAATATAATCAAGATAATAGGTAGTGAGGTTCTAATAAATGATTAAAACTTAACTTTGCCCCAAAAACCTTAAACCACCCATTATGACTTATCATACGTTGGCTTCCTGATGGCAAACAAAGGATAAAATTTAACTGTGTTACCATTATCAATATCAGTACATCACTAAATGATTTATCTGATCTACTCCAAATCTAAAACTGTACTGTGCCATCACTTTTACATTCTCAAATCTACTTCCAACTTACACGTGGTATTTACCTATCACAAAAAATTATCTTGATTTTATAGTACTTTATGTAGTACTAAACTTTCTCATATTAAAGTACATTCTCAGAGAAAATATTAAATAATAGAATTTATTAGCTAGTTAATTGTATTCTAATGTCTAAAGTCTCATAAGACTTTGCAAACTTTAAAGCCCTGCTTTGAATATCTGCGCCTCCAGTCATTCCCCACATGCGCATTTCAAATATGGTGCTCACTACAGAGGAACTTCTGCGACAATCAAGAGGACATTCCATCAACCTTATTTGAAATTTATATCCTTCCAGTAAACCCCTTTGACAACCCTTACAAATGTTCCAGACCCTGATCTTATGCTATACTTGCTCTGGAATGTACATGATGCAGTACATTGGGAAATAATTCTCAAAAAATTCTTTGTGTAGGCTCAGAAGACTTTAAACATTTCCAAACTCCTTTTCAATCTGAACTATTCTTAATCTGTTAAAATGCCCGAAGAATTTTATGAAGATAATGTTGAAAAAAAGTGGCGGCTTAAAAAAGTAAAGAATTAAGGAATTGCCATAATATTACAAGGGTCAATAACTAAAATACAATAAGATGTGGGACACTAGAAGAAAGAGTCCTGGGAGAATATCACTCAGATGATTAACTATCGACTCTAGGACTTGTTTTATGTGATGAAAAAGTAACGCTTAAAATTTTTTCAACTTAATAAAGACAAAAAGAAACGTTCTGAACTGCAAATTATCCTCTAATCTGAATCTTAAGGTCAGAAGATAAAATATTTTAAAGATGAGGAGAACCAGTGAGAATCTTATTGAGCTATTGACCATAGCGCCCCTACTAACCTATTTTTAAAATACCAGAAGGTTTGCACAGAATAGCTAAAATTTAGCCAGACTAAAAGAATAAAATGATTACCAGAAACACAAAAATGAATTACTTTTAAGATGAGCACACAGAAGAGTTCAATATTGAAAAAGCATGAATATGATTGTAAAAATTTATTGTTCTTAGGTTATTATCAGCAAACAACCCCAATAAACTTATTACTGCACAGGTTCAGTTCTTGTGCACTTTGCCGCATTGTATAGTATATATTATTATTGGTTGATAATAGTATGATGACTATTATCCATAGTTGAGTGAAATTCATAAATCTTGGCCCAACGCTTGGCCAGTATACCTGCCAAAATACTTAAGATCTCTTGATCTATGGATTCATTCCCTCATTCTGTCCAACCCAATCTTCTCTGAGATTCTCTGGTGACAGTCTCTTGTCTAACACACATTCAGCAGCAATATCTGATTGTTTCTCCTTCTTCTCTAGATCCCCGCTCAAATCTTTACTCTCTTCCTTAAGAGTCTCCCAATTAATGCACACAGCAATAATATCCTTGATAAAGATAGAACAAATGAAAGCTGATAATAGTTTACTACTAAAACTAAATACCAGATGAAAACTATAGAACTATATAGTTGTTTTTATTATAGAACTTGTTTTCTATTATGAGTGAATTCTAGGGTATTTATAATGGGGATTCGGGCATCTAACCTTAGTTGACACCTCTTTGATGAAATGGCAGCCGTTGCCATTGAATCACCCATTCTCATCTCAGCAGCGATGGTTTTCCATATCCTGGCTAAGATTCCATCATTGGACATCCTCAAGACCTAAATGGAAAGAGTCAGAAAAATTTGTCCCTAATGTTTTCCTCTTAATCCAAGTGAACCAACCATATTTGGCTAACGACCTGCTTAGATAATGGACTTATTACCCATTAAGGCAGGTCACACATCAAATGAACAATTCACTAGTTGCAGGCGGCATCACTCGCCTCACAACTTACTACTCATTCCCAATCAGTCAGTGATAAAACCTGACTGATCCCAATTTGGTACACCTGATAGTTAATCACTAACAGATGCCCCTATTTTTTGGCAACTCTTCCCAATGAAATCTTAAGTATTTGTCTGTATTGATCCACGACAGATATAACCAGGCGAATATCCCAAAAGTTCCCTGAACATAGTTACTCCAAAATTAGGGTCCACCAATTTCCAATTCACCTCGCATTAGTGAATTATCACCTAGCAATCCCTGGTAATCTAGCATGCTGGGAATATGGGCAAAAATTTAACACATCTCCCCTCTTGCCTAGATTTCCAGTGAGAAAAGGATTAGGACATGAGAACACCGCTTCAGACACTCGGTCAAATACTTTATTAACTCAAGCAGAGTACAATCATCAATACTCAACGCTGCTTGGGACAACCTTTGGCATGCAGCTCTCTTCCTCTTCCTCCTCACTAACGCCTACTCAGAGTGTTGTCCCCATGATCTACTGTTGTGCCATGCTGATTAATTTACTCATGACAATACTAGTCCCAGGATGCGTTTTTCCCCGTCAGGACATATGACCCACTGTCATACTAAGGATTCTTGGTCCAGCGTCCTTCTTTTTTTTAGTACTAGATGGTCCCAACCCATTTTAAAAGTATTCAAGGTGGGTTGACCTTAGGACAAATATACCACACCAAGAAATTTCTAGCCAGTACAGGTTTTGAACTCAAAACCTGCACTAGGGGTGGAAGCAGTTTTACCCGCTTGGCTAACCACCCTGGTCCAGCGTCCTTCATTTCTTAATTTTCTCCTCATCCTAGACAGGAGACTCTTGCCATTTATGTTTATTTCGTGGCCCAATTAAGAATACTTATTTATGTTCGCCCTTATTATTTCTCTCATAAACTCTTGGCTCAAATATTCATAATTCTTCTCTTGGAGAGCTTATCCCATTAATTTTGAGATTAATTTCTCCAAAATTGGAGCTTAATGGATTGTAGATTGCATAATGTCGAATTCCATATAAGTCTGACTCCCCCTTCTCATCCAGCTCATATGTAAAATTCCGAGTTGTGATACCAGCAGCTTCTAAATAGATTGTCTGATCAAGATCTTTGGCTCTTCCAGCAGATGAGTCAGGATGCGCAATGGAACTTCTTCTATAGTCCAGCAAGGACTCATACGCCCAGTCTGGCGCCAGCAGCTAGTCCTTCTGTTGAATTACCAGAAACAGTAACCAATCCCTCTGAAAGCAGGCTTGCAATTGTTTTAAACAACTCTTGGCCAATTCTTCCTCTGTTGTCAGTTCCATAGTTGGATTTCAAAACCCACCTAGATTCGCTTCCTTTTGCAGATGCACCAAACATCATTGTGGATGCTCCTTAGATTATGCCTTTTGCTCTTGATTGATCTTTTCTTGACAGGTTGGACCTGAATATTGAGTTCCTCTTCTGACTTGGACAATACTACAAACCTGCTGCCTTGGCTACCATGCTCACCATTGGCAATAGTATTCACTTTGAGCTCCCCTACGCTGAACTATGGGCCCAAGTCACAGAGGCTTTGTCCATAGCGCTGAATCCCTCCGATCTTGAGAACATCCTAGATTGGGATAACGCCGTTTATGCTCTTTGCTTTGCCAGCCAAGTTCTTTGAAGTTGGTCCACGTAGCTTCCAGCCTCTCCTGGGTTTCAACGTTCCTTCAGCTTCAGCTTCCATAAAAGCCTATAGTCGTCACTTTCAGGATGCCATTCACTCCCAGCACAACTACCTTGTCTATGGTGCTTCTCATTGGTATCTTCCACTGATGGCTTTAGTGGGGGGCATGATTCAGCAACCCCCATCAAGCATCCCTTGTTCGCTGCCAGCCCATATGTCTGGTGTTCTTGATGAAGCCCATTGTCAGGCACTTAAGGCTAAGTTCTGGCTCCGGTACCATATCAGGATTACTTGGGGTTATCCACCAACTGCCACTTTTTATACTGTTGCTTGTCTCCCCACTCTGAAGTTTTGTTATTTGCTTCTTCCAACATTTCAATTTCACTTCCCCTAGCAACTTTCTTGCAAGGATCTGCGTCCACTCAAAGAACTTGGTTTTTTGTAGGTCTAGCCCTTTCTAGCATCTAATCTCACATCAATTTTGATGGGGTTATTCATTCCTACTGTGATCTTTCCTCCCTCCCCCAAGAGGTGACTTAGGTGAAATTATCCCTGTATTGAGAACAATCAATAAAAATTAAAATTATAAAACTATATTAGTTTTTTCTATTTTGTTTATAATCTTTTTTCCAATATCTTCCTTCAATCTTTTTTTATTCTTCTTTTTTCCATAGGACTTGACCTTGTTTCAGTTCAGCAGTCCATCTTTTTAATTTTCCCCCAAACTGGGTCCTGGGTATTTAAACCTACCAGTTTTCTATGGTTCAGAGGTCCTTTTTTTGGAATTAACCCTCTAGAATGGTTCAAAGGTCCTTTTTTTGACTTGACCTAATCATCAGGACATGACCAACTTAATGGTTCATCAGTTCTTTGGGAATTCTTTTGTTTTTTTCATCGATTCATCACTTCAAATACTTAGCATGGACTCAATTTACAACTCTTCCATCCAAGAGATTCTTGATGGAGTAGGTGTCAGTCTCTGTTTTGGAAATAATTTCAAACGGACCCACCCACAACACATCCAATTTGTTTCTTCTTCAGAACCATGCATATTGCAATAGGAAACTCTTTCACCTACTTGATATTCTACTAAGGCTGGTTAATTCATATTGTCCATCAATTTCGCTTGTATCCTTTTCTTCAACTTAGCATCAAATGCTTTCAATTGCATTTTGATCAGGATATTTGTCAGTCGGTTCAAGTACTGTTCAGCACTCATCCACAATGTTAGTTCCACCACCAAGTATAAAATCAGTGGCAACAAGGCCTTCCTTCCATATAAAACTCAATTGGCATTTTCCTGTTGCCATATGATAACTAATATTGTAAGCAAACTTCACCTAACTCAGGTACAACTCCTACGCGGAAGTTCTTCCTGCAACCAGCTTCCTCAGCTTTGCGGCCAGCGTTCCATTCACTCATTATACCAGTCCATTCATCTGTGGCTGGTAGGTACTGACATGACTCCTCTGATCCCCATTATCTCATTCAATTGCAGGATCATATGAGATGTAAGTTTGTCCTACTATCTCTAAGCAGGGCCTGTGGACATCCATGTTAATATACTACTTGATCCAGGATTAACTTCACAGTGCTGGTAGCATCTACTCTTGCCAGGGCTTTCATCTTAACCAATCTCGTCAAATGGTCAATAGCAACTATTATGTAATTGAATCCCCCTGTGCTCATCATCAGCAGTCCCATCATGTCAATGGACACCATATGCCCGGCAAATCCAGGGCGGACCAGTCAGTATCAGTTGTATTCTTATGTGGTTTGTGCAACTAGCACTCCACGCAACAAGCTAGATAGTCCGCGACATTGTAGTTAATTGCCTCCCAGTAATAGTACTGGTGAATATGATCAGTTGTTTTTCTCAGGCCTCCATGCCTGACAATCTTATGAGCAGCTTGAACAATAGCTACTCTTTCTGACAGCTTCAGGAATGTTAACCACTTCCCGTTAATCATCTTAAACACTTGTCCATCCATGGTCTCGGTGTTTTATATCACTTTCCTAAGTGTACCTTGTATTTCTTGGGGCTCATTCCCAATTTCTCCGTCGACCATTCTCTGGAATAGCTCATCCGCCTGTGGGTATACCATCTGGACCATTGGTAACTGTGATAAGCCATTTGCATTCTGGTTAGAAGCCCCCACTCTGTGGACAATATTATAATTGTAAGCCTAAATCTTAAGTGCTCATCGCGCCAGTCATCCTTCTGGTTCTCAAAAATATAAAGCCAACGCAATGAAGAGTGGTCTGTCATCACTTTAAAGTCATTCCATAAATATAAACCCAAAACTGCTTACAGGCATAAACGACTGCAAGGAATTCAAGCTCAGTTATAGTGTAGTTCCTCTCAGCGGCTGAGAGTGTCTGTCTCGCATATGCTACTGGATGTTCATCCCCAAGTTCGTCTACTTGGCTTAGTATGGCGCCAATAGCTGTCAATGAAGCATTGGATTGTATAATACACTCTCGCTCAAAATTTGGATATTTCAAAATTAAAGAATCTAAAAGGTATTGGCTTATCTCATCAAAGAATTCCTGTGCTTCTTCATTCCATATGAATCCTTTTTTCAGATCTTCAATAGATGGAATTTAGGGCTTAACTATTCGGGCAAAGTCACAAATAAATCTTCTGTAGTATCTGATCATTCCACAGAACACTTAAATGTCTTAGACACTCTTCAGCACAGCCATCCTTTATATGGCTTCTATCTTCTGGGATTGCAGCTGCAATCCACTAGAGTTGATCATGAATCCCATATATTCCAACTTTTTTTGAAGAAGTGACACTTCCTCAGCTTAATCTTCAGGTTAGCCACAGACAGTAGCTTGAATACTTCTTTAAAGTAATGTAGGTGATCATTAAACGTCCTACTGAACACATTTATATTGTCCAAGTACACCAGGACGCATGACAACTCCACTTCGCTTAAATATGGCATCCATGGCCCTCTAAAACGTTGCAGTCACAATACATAGACCCTGGGGAATCCTCATCAGTTGATATAGCCCCTGCGCAGTAATAATCACGCATTTTACCTGGTCTTCTTTTGGCAAGTTGATTTGCCAATATCCCAAGATCAGATCCATCGTGGAGAAATACTTTGCTTCTTTCAATCAGTCTAGCACATTATTGATTCTTGGTAGGGAATATAAATCCTTCTTCGTAATCTTATTCAGCTTTCAGTAGTTGATCACCACCCAGTGAAATTTTTTTCTTCATGATTAGAATTAGACTCACCCAGGGACTCGATGATGGAACTAGAAGCTCATGATTCACTAGTTTGCTGATTTCATCCTCCACTACCGCTTTAGCTACTTTTGATCATTGGATCAGTCTCATCCTGATCAAAAATTTTCCCCGTTGTCAACCTTGTGGATTACATCTATCACTCATCCCAAATTGTGGTCGTCTTGAGTGAATACTTCCTGATACTTTTCAAACAACTCGAGCACCTTCTCTTGCTGGCCTTCTGACAGATCATAGTGTTGCTCAAGATCAACTAATAGGTTGATACTCTCAGTTAACCCAGCTGATAATCCCATTTCATTGAGAGTCCCAAAATCATGGAATCTCATCAATTCAGCTGTTGGGATCAGATTAACAAATGCAATGATCTGATTATTCCTGATCTTCATCAGGTTTTCACTTAAATTCTCCAGGAGAACTTATATCTCCACGTCCCAGCATTATTATCCCAGGAGCCACCCAAGGCTCTATTATGGACTTCTTCCAGGGGCTTCCACCTCCCCATACAACAGCTCAGGTATCTCCAATGTCAACCCCATGTTGACTATCATCTGCAATCCTGGCGGTATGGTCTTCTCATTCTTGATCCTCAGTGGATTTCCCCGGTTCTTTAGGATTTCTGTCAGCATTTCTCGTCACTTCCAACCAACTAATTGGTAACAAATTGGGACAATGTCATCATTGTATATTAAATTGATGAAGTTGTTTCTCCTGTTCACAGGAGCTTCACCATCCTTCTGATATACCAATGATAACGTCTGACCCAATATGGTCAACGTACTATCCTCAAAGTTAAAACCTAACTCCTTACTTGCGTAGAGATTCTGTCCCAATCAGAAAGTCATAGTTTTGGTTCAGCCAAAACTATTGCTGGCGCATATACCACCAACGACCCAAATCAATGTGGCAAAGCGCTATAAGTTCCACAGGAGATGGTGGTATTTGGCCCAGCTTTCCCGTACTCCTTCTTATGTTCCAAGTCTGGCGAGATCTTCATTCTCTTTACCAGCTTGGTTGAAACAATGTTGATGAGCACTCCGCTGTTGACAATTGCATTCACCTGAACTCAATTAACTTGTATGTCTACATACATACACTCAGAGTATTGCAATATAGTGGTTAATGAGTGTATAGTGGCGTTATTAGCTGAATCAAGGGTGTGAATAATTTGCACCAATAAATAAGGAAATGATTCCTATATTGTGCTGAGGGGTATCGACAGATTGGCCTCATCTCTTCAGACTTCAGATAATTCTTTAGGATTCTCAGTGGTTCAAATATTGTCCACCAGTTATTGGGCGTATGGCCGGGCTACTTCCTTGATTACATCAGGGTCAATTCCTTTTCCTGGATCTGGTCACTGCATTTTCATTTAAATTGACCACTTGATACAGCTGATCCTGTACGTCTTCATCCACAAACAGCTCACTGATATCAAATTTCCTCAGTCATGATGTCAGGAGGAAAAGGCTTCTCTGCAGCTCTAGACTGTTCCTCATCTAAGCCGTGGGCCCTTTCCCAATTCATTAGTGGCAGCTAACTCTTTTGCATGGACCACGTTGATTTTATCCTTCAGCTTCTTACAGTACATGGCGAAATGTCCTTTCCCACCACATTGGTAGCAGACATTTTCCTTCTTATTTAACCGTCTGAATTCTTTGAGCTTATTCCCTGGAATGGTTCAGTTGTTTGTCTCTTTAGCACCTTTGTTCCCCTTAGTGGGATTCAAATTGTGCACCGGATTGGATCTAAACTTCTGTTTGGAGCATCAAATGTTGCTCCCAAAACTTTAAATTATCTACCATTTGAGAGGTAGTTATTTCCTTTGCGAACACAGAAGACATCATGCGGTGCAAATTGCAATTGGGACAAAGGGCCGCTTGTAAGGCGATTCTGGCATCAAAGTTATCCATTACCTTCACTCCAACTAGGAGTTGTGACTCCTGGTAGAACTGATCCATAGTGCTTGCTAAAGACTCGTCTTTATGGGACTGGATTCCCATAAACTCCTGTTTGCGCTTTGAAATGCGCATCAGACTCCCAAATTCCTTCATGATGGCTGCCTTTATCTCTGCATACGACCAGCTGTCCCCCTCCAGGTGAGGTAACACTTTGTTCTGAAAGTCAGTGTCTAGGCAATTCATGACCATCAACACCTTTTGAAGATCCCTGTAGCCATACATAGTCATATTGAACAGTCATAAAAATGCTGGGGCGTTATCCTTATGGAACGTTGGCAACTTTGGCGTTGCCTTAAATTCCTCTGAGTTATCTCTAGCTAATTCTCTAGGTTTGGCCACTCGGCTCACTTGAGGAGTGACTTTGGGCGTAATCTCTGAAATGGCAGAAAAAGTGGGCGACATGATTCTTGGGGTATTCAACTTCCCAATTATCATATGGGGACTTCTTTCTTCAGCATTGCTTGCCCCAATTGACTCACAATCACATTTGTGAGCTTTAAGTTCTTTAACCTGTTTGATCAGTCACTCTATGCCAGTGCTGAAATTTCTTAAATGAACGTAATCCGCTTTTTGCTCTGTTTTCAGATATAAAGACCTCTCAAACTAGGTCCCCTTCTTTCTTCTTCAACAAAGTTACTTTCCCAAGTAACTTGTTCGCAAAATTCATAACATTAATGATCTCTTCCTCCATCTTGGCGACATGTTTTTCCAAGGCTGTGAATTCCCAATGATCCGCTGAGTTTAGGGCATTCTGATTCACAGTGGCTAACTCTGTCCACAGTTTTCATAACTCATCTTTGTGCGACATTCTTATAAGTTCTTTAACTGAACTACAACCCTGTAGTGAACATAACTTGTAAAAATTTATTGTTCTTAGGTTATTATCAGCAAACAACCCCAATAAACTTATTACTGCACAGGTTCAGTTCTTGTGCACTTTGCCGCATTGTATAGTATATTATTGGTTGATAATAGTATGATGACTATTATCTATAGTTAAGTGGAATTCTTAAATCTCAGCCCAACGCTTGGCCAGTATTCCTGCCAAAATACTTGAGATGTCTTGATCTAGGGATTCGTTTCCTTGTTCTGTCCAACCCAATCTTCTCTGAGATTCTCTGGTGACAGTCTCTTGTCTGACACACATTCAGCAGCAATCCCTGATTGTTTCTCCTTCTTCTCTACACCCCCGCTCAGATCTTTACTCATTTCCTTAAGAGTCTCCCCTTTATCGCACACAGCAATAATATCTTTGATAAAGATAGAACAAATGAAAGCTAATAATAGTCTACTACTAAAACTAAATACCAGATGAAAACTATAGAACTATATAGTTGTTTTTACTATAGAACTTGTTTTTTATTATGAGTGAGTTCTAGGGAATTTATAGTGTGGGATTCGGTCATCTAACCCTCAGTTGGCACCTCTTTGATGAAATGGCAGCCGTTGCCATTGAATCACCCATCCTCATCTCAGCAGCGATGGTCTTCCCCAAACTGGCTAGGATTCCATCATTGGAAATCCTCAAGACCTAAATGGAAAGAGTCAGAAAAATTTGTCCCTAATGTTTTCCTCTTAATCCAAGTGAACCAACCATATTTGGCTAACGACCTGCTTAGATAATGGACTTATTACCCATTAAGGCAGGTCACACATCAAATAAACAATTCACTAGTTGCAGGCGGCATCACTCGCCTCACAACTTACTACTCATTCCCAATCATTCAGTGATAAAACCTGACTGATCCCAATTTGGTACACCTGATAGTTATTAACTACCAGATGCTTCTATTTTGTTGGAAACTCTGCCCGACGTGATCTTAAGTATTCGTCCAGAATGATAACCAATGGATATGACCAGGGAATATCCCAAAATCCCCCTAACATAGTTACTCCAAAATTAGGGTCCACCAATTATTCAATTCACCTCTTATTAATGAAATATCCCCTAGCAATCCCTGGTAATCTAGCATGCTGGGAATATGAGCAAAAATCCCACAATGAGAGTGCTGGCTCATTAAAATTGAGCATTTCTAAAATTAAAAAAATTTTAATATTGAAATCAAATTTGATTCCGCTCCCAAGCTGAAGCATCCTAAGGATATAATCAAGCCAAAAAACAAAATGCGTCCATGTCCATTTTGGTGCCCTGCACTGAGGCTCACCGCTGCCCTGACAATAAAATTAGGTCAGCCAAAACAGAAGCCATCACACTTGCCTCATTTTTATGTGAGAAAGATTCTCATTACTATTCTTGTTTTATCATCAGAACAGCCAAAACTAAAGTTTTTGGGCCCTCTTTGTTTTTTCACCAATTTTCTCGCTGTTTCAATGAAAAATTAGAACAGTACTTAAAAGCCTCCACATCCTCTTTGTTTTTCTGTGCTGAGACACATCAAAAATGTTCCAATACTTAAATTAGAATCCTTAAAGTCAAGTTTTACACCATTTCCAATTTGATTTTAAAAGACTTAACTTATAATCTTTATTTCTATAAATATTTTAAGGTTTCCTGACAATTATAAAAAATCTATATCAACCAACTTATGACAATTTTAGGAACTTATCACTTGAATGTTTATATAATTTAAACTAAGCCATACCAAAATCTCCTGACTTCGCCAATCTATCAAACTGCCAAGTCAAAGCCTCCTGATATAAGTTTAAATTTATTGTCAATGTTGTGGCTTTCCACCCAATGATTAGTTGAATGAAGACTATCTGACCACCAATCTGAGTTAAAACGAGGCCATAATCGATACGCCTTGCTTTTAAAAGCTTAAAACTAGGCAAAACAATCAAAATGCTTTCCCTTTTTTATTTTGAGGTTAACATCAGATTAACTAAACCAAAGACTCCCAATAAAAGTTTGCCTTCACCGGTCATCATGCCCTTTCAAAATCACTTAATTCAACTCTTGTAGTTTGGGACCCTAAAGGCTAGCTAACCCTAGCAAAATCATTTCACCCCAGTCAAAGCTTGGATGGGGCTCTGGTGGGGTTTGCATAGTGTAAGTAAAGCTTAAACTTTGGGCTACTTATCAATTTATTATATTAGCTAATCTTGACTTCTTTTATATATATTTAAATTAATGATTGATATTTATTTGGACTAAGGCCTGAACTCCTTATTGATAAGAGATTGCAAAGAACTGAGCGCTTTGTATTAATAATGCAAAAATCATGACTAAAATAATATTTATGATAAGTCCTTAGTAGTGCTCTACTGGCTGATGAGATAGGACGAACACCTTTAGAAACTTGATTTATCTTGATATTAAGAAAGAGATTTTCATTTTTTACCACCTCTAGTCACCACAACAACCTTATACCACTCATTATGCCTTACCATCTGTTGGCTTCATGATGAAAAATAATAGAAATCATTTAACTATATTTTTATTGATTTAAGTCCAGCCCTAAATGAGAAATCCTGATCTATCTTCAAATCAAACCTGTATATTTGACATCACTTCTACAATCCTGGAAATTACTTGTTGCAAATAGTTTGACTAACCATCAGTTTATGTTTATATAATTATTTTTATAATTAGCTAATCTTTAGATCTAGGATTCAAATACATTTTAGTAATTGTTAGGACATGCAGCCCAGGTTTTTTATGGAGATGATACTACTAATTGTATTATAGATCAAATCCTTGAATCCTGCCCAATGCATTCTCATTCCATTATATTATTGACCACCGTCGCCATGACTTCAATCTGTTAGTCACCTCACATTTCAGATTGGCATCAATATTCTTTTTACCCCGCATCAACTTAAAATTTTGGTAGTAAGGTCTATTATGGTATTTAAGGCCAGCTGACAGTAACGAGTACATTGGTGGAATTAAGTTACTTTGGTGCATCTAATATATGTGTGAAAAAATCCTCCAATCATATTCACTTGATTCCCTGGCGTAATTGTAAGATTTCACCGCTACTATACCAATCCTAATGGCTGATTAGTAACTATAAAATACACCAATGAAAACTCTGGTAGAGAGAGCATATCTGAGTGAGCTTACCATTTGGAATGGGGTCTTTTTGCCTTAGTAAATAGTTTGAATCTACTAGTAAGCATGAAAGCGATCCTAGGAACAGCTGGCAGTACCAGATAATGCGGGATATTACTCTTGTTTAATTAACAGAAACCCCAATCTGACGTAAAGGTTTTTAGTGGTGATTTTTACCCAGATTACTATCTTCAAACCTTGTCTGATATTATTGTGTGTGCGAACTAGTTTATAAGAAATTAATGCAAAAGTGCCAGCTTTAACAGTTGTGCTTAATAACATGGCACAACTACTATCATGTATCAAAACCAGAGAGCTTTAAAGATGATATGACTTTTTCTTAATTACCCAAATGAGTTATGGACTCTAACGTGGCTGCTCCCCTGAGCCAGCTTAAATTTGGTCCACCGGCTCATTTTTAGAACAAAAGAATAATTGGGCTTATGATTGGGCTAAATGAGGTAGTACCTCAGAACTCTCAGGCGTCCACTCTGGAAGCTATGGAGAAGGACCCTTCATTCTGACTTGACCGCTTTGAGCAGAATGTTTGTAATTCCTTTGTTGAGTATGATGATAAAGTTCCCTCTTTGCAAACTTTAGCCCATTATAAAATCTAGAGATTAAAGAGTTAGAACACTCCTCACAGCTGTTAATCAGAAGCTTGAACCTGTTAAACAGCAGTTTTTGTCAGAACGCAGTCATTTTTTTGGGATTATTAACTAACTCTGTTGAGAGTTCACCTCTCATTGTGCTGAATTGCCAGGTACTTCAATATCACTAAGTACAATAGTGTGTGATGAGGCTTCCTTTAAGCCCTCTATCCCACCTATGTCAGTAAATTAACTTTCTATAACAATTGATCCTCAGACTGCTAGCTTGGGAGGGCAATCCAAACTGTCACAGCTCTTGTGCCCTTGTGCAAGGGGGTGCCCAATTCCGTTTAATCCAATAAGCTTATCAATGTTTAGAAAAAGTGAAAATGTACACAACTTTACTACGTTGTTAGATATAAGTATTAGTAATGCCTCTGAGACTATTAAATGTCTATTTTAAGTGAATTCCTTGGATTCTGTGAGTCAATAGTTGATAATGCCTAAAGTACAAAAGTTGAAATGATCTATTCTAATTCCAAAAAGCTTTTTGATAAAGATTTTAGTGGCACATAATGGATGACAACATGGAAGACTTTGTTTCTATATCTTTAGTATAAATAATATGAGTCAGTTACAGATTTTGCCAAATGATGATATTATGAGGCTCAGTCCTATGTGAAGCTAACGTGCTAAACAATTTTAGTGCTCCGATTGCCCTGCATCACGCCTGTGAGCCCTATATCGAATTTTATCAGGCTTTGCTCCCTGTTTTGAATAAGGAGAACAACAATGCCCATATGTTAAGTTTTCCGTGCTACGCTGTCTCATTTGCAGTGCATAACGCCAGTAGTTAGAGCTTAATGACCCAGCAGATAAGGTCATGTCTTCAAAAAGATAATTAGCCCAGCCATATGAGGCACACTTCTTAAGGTTTATATTGCACAGATTACTTGTAGTCTTTGTAAAAACATGTGGCATGACGGCAATAATTGCCCTAGTTTGGTTTTTAAACTCATTGAAATTCCACATTTGATGGTAAGAATGGAGAGTTGGGAAAAGAGCAAGTGGAGTAGAAATATGATTTTTCTACTTTCATTTCTTCTAAAAATCCCCAAGTAAGCCCAAACCTCCAGAACCCAAACCCTAAGTCTATATACCAAGAGGACGCTCCAACTTCAGCATTACATTAGTGGAATGTGGATAAGTTGGTGATGATTATCACCAATTTTATAATAAAACACAACAATGAAGTAGCACCAGTAGTAGTATTGAAGCCGTATGTTCAACAGTTGGAACATCACGAGCTATTTGTCACCTTGGGTGATATTTCCCAAGGTGGAAACCATCAAGGTGGTCAAACCTCTTTGTACTTTATAAGAAATAGACCCAACTTTTAAGCTCTGACTACAATCTTATTTAGGGCTGCAGATGCTCTGATGTTTACGCAGTCAGCAAGGCTAATGAAATATGTGGCTGAATGTACTTAAATAGATATTACTATTAATATGTTCAAAATTTGAGCTATTGTTGAAAGCCGAGCATAATTACTATAGTTCCACCAAACTGGTGAAGAAACTTGGCTTAGCACCAGATTATTGACCATTGCAAAATTTATGGTACCGCTAGAGCCCAATTAATCATTTCATAAGGCGCATATAGTGCGCTGCCGCTGAGGCCCAGTTTGTTAAGCTCTGTCTGGCCCGCCCATATTTTACTAAGTCAATAGTATGACTTTCTTTCCCAAACCTCTTTTAAGAGGACTTATGGAGCTAAAACAGAATCTGAAGCAAACAGTTTGGAGACTTTAAGACAATATCTTCCATTGTACTAGATTTAGGAATCTGAGAAATCAGAAACTACCAATCATAAGGTGGTTGGCTTAACTGAGGAAGAGAAAAATCAAGCGTTAGCACTTTTTGATAAGTATAGCGTTATTTTGCAATGAACGATTTTGATTTTGGATTTGACAATGATGTATCACACCAGATCAACACCAGCAACCATCCACCCATTCACCTTTGACGAACTAGGTGTTTTGAGGTGGCGGATTCAGTCATTAATGCTGGAATTAACCAACTAGTTCCACACGTGATGTTGTGTTCTCCAAGAGTCCCTGGGCTTCCACAATGTTGATTATTAAAAAGAAGGACATATCTAAACATGTGTAATAGATTAAAGGAGCTCAAAAATTATTAAAAAAGGTTTATATTCTTTACCACGGATTGATGATGTGCTGGACCTATTGGGCGGAGCTTAATATTTCTTGGCCATGGATTTAATTTCAGGCTACTGGCAGATTAAGCTGCTTACAGAAGAACAATAAAAATGTGTAATGATTTTGCCCAGGGTCTTTACCAACCCACTTGGATGCCACAGGGGTTGTGCAATACTCCTGCCACATTACAACGGGATATGGACAGAGTTATTGGAAGGTTTTATAATCTCATGTAATCTTTTTTATCTAGACTATATAAATGTTTTTTAGAACTTATTCAAACTACTTACAGCAATTAAAAGAGGTGTTCCGCTGGATTACCAGAGCTGAAATTAAGATTGCTGTCCAAGTGCAACTTCTTCTGAGAGAATCCTTCTTAATTGGGGTTTGACATTGATAGCATGGCTTACAGCCTCAGTCAACTAAGGTTACGCTATTGAACGCATGACCCAACCAAGTAGTAAGCGGGACAAAAAAATGTTCCTAGGGATGGTTGGATGCTCTATCAGTTTATGAAAAACTTTGGTAATTTTGGTGAACCGTTATTTCACCTTCTCAAAACGGAGTGCATTTT
This sequence comes from Massospora cicadina, assembly GCA_022478985.1. Taxonomy (NCBI): domain Eukaryota; kingdom Fungi; phylum Entomophthoromycota; class Entomophthoromycetes; order Entomophthorales; family Entomophthoraceae; genus Massospora; species Massospora cicadina. Next base: position 70,779 of record JAKSZP010014795.1, read on the forward strand.
GAGTGGACAGAGAACTGTCAGCTGGCTTTTGCCAACTCAGACTTGCCTGGCCCAATCACTGAAACTTATGTACCCCAACTTTGATAAGCTATTTATCATGCATATAGACACATACATTTTACGCTGTAGGGGCGGTGTTATCTTGGTCAGATTCAGAAGAGTTGAAAACCCCGTTGCATACTGGAGTTGAACGTTAGATGTTAAGGAATGAAAGCATACAGTTACCTAAAAAGAATGCTTAGCTGTCATTTACTATTGTAAGAAATCTTTGAGTTTATATCCATGGAGTGCATTTCACTGTGAAAAAGGCAAAGCTTCATTGCGTTGGCTACAAAAGCTAAAAGATACCAAAAGATAGTTGGTTCAATGGGACTTGAAATTACAAGCATATAATGTTGAGATTCAATACCGTACAGGTGTAAAACATCAGAACGCAGATGAACTCTCCTGACTCCCTACTAAAGCCTTATTGGCTGATAAGGCTGATAGTTTTGTTTGATAAAATGTAGGTCAGCAATATGCTAATGAAGCTGAAGAGGTTTGACGCAAGATGAAGAAACTGAGGCAGAATACTTTTATCAAGAACAAATCTTTATAAAATTATATATAAGCAAGCTGTCATATATCCTTGGCCCACTGAGTGGACAGACTTAATCATTGCGGCTCACAAGGAGATGAGGCAAAGTTGGTTTAAGAAAACGCTCAACCAGCCTTAAACAAAATACTATTAGGAATCTAAAATTTCGATATTCATGAGACACTCACCTGTTGTAGATAGTGTCATGTGGAAGTGCCTTTTCAAATGGCTACATAATATCAACTAGTCAAACCCAATTTTGCTTGTCACACCATATCTATTGACATGGTGGGTCCCTTGGGTAACACCTGCAGCCAAATTAAGTACATCATCGTGGCCATTAATCACCTCACGAAATGAATGGAGGCCAAAGATGTAAAGATCAGGGTTCCGTGACTAATGCAAATTTTATTTTGGAAAAATTACTCCATTGACATGGTTGCCCACATTTCATTCTAACGGACACTGGTATTGTTTTAACGTCTCAAATAATCACTAAGCTCACTGAGTTGATGGGTATAAGAGGGGTACAGTCTACGCCCTATCACCCTGAGACCAACGGCACTTTTGAAAGAATGAACGGTACCTTTGTGGGTATTTTACATATGTTTGTTACTAGCAAATCATCCAGCTGGAACCTCTTTTTGCCCTCTGCTGTATTTGCCTATAATAGGACTTATCACTTGGCCATGGCCATTCTCCCTTTTAATTATTACATGGGAAAATCTCGCTTTGCTTCCGCTTTAGTATTTTTGTGTTAAGGAGGAGTTTATGAGATCTGGCCAATACCTTGAGAAACTCATGTGAAGCTTATTTCAATTACAAAGCTCTAGTTACTCTAATGCACTGTAACAAAAAGTAAAGGCTAGGACCCTCAATAATAAGGACTGCTGGACTTTACCTACTTTCAGTTTAGGGGGTTTTAGAATGCTATTATGTTAAACATGGCTTTGAAAGGATTAGCAAGCTAGAGCACATTTTGGAAGCCCTTTTGAGACTATAAAAAATCATCTAGCAAAGCCTACATACTTAGGGATCTTACTAGAGCTCATCTTATTAACTGTGTGCATTCTAAGTTCCTTGACGTTATCATCATCCATTTGGCCTTATGACCACTGGCACTTTATAACTTCTTAGACCCCCACTCATTTTTGCTACCTGATATCTGGTCTAGTGGGGGGAATGTCTTAAATTGTTTGACCAACCATCAGCTGATAACTATATTTAAATTTACACTTACTTAATCTTTAGATCAAGGTTTTTTTTCTCTCTCTTGATTCGCTCACTTTTGGTAAAATTATAGTTTAAAATTTAGTAAAAACAGCTCAACTCGTTGCTGTCCTATTCAAGTTTCCAATGATAATGCGTTTGACGCCCGCTACCCCACATGGGGCAGTGGCGCACCACCTCCTAATGTTTTATGGCCATTGCCAAAATGTACTCAGGCTGGATCAGCTAGCCCTCCAAATTCTTCAGCACACTGTGTCCCACCTAAGGACTTAGCCTACATCTTGCTGAAACCCAGGCAGTGCCACGCTGCCCCTTGTGCTCCACTGGTGAAACATGCAATTCAGCCTTCAGGTTGAATATGGAACGTTGTTCCCATATTCAGATAAAGAAATTATTGAATTATCTCAGGATTTATGCAGCCTGCAGGCTTCATCAACTTCCACCCCTTCAAGGGGTATTTTGATCTTGGCTTCTCAAGTGAAGCTGATACTGCAGTAGCGGCTTCTATCCCCCTGGTGTTCCAGGGCATCCCCATCCCAACTACTTGTACCTGGGTGCCCACTTATACCACTCTTGTGGTTCAGTTCATAGGCCTCCTTACCCACCTAACACCCAATTCTTAGTTAGATAAATTATTGCTGGATTATTAAATATGGTTCTGAGCCCATGGTACAGATCATTATTTTCAATGGAGCCACTCGCCTTGCAGGCCCCCACGCCTTTGCAACTATTCATCAAGTATCAACAGAAATAGCTCTTAATACCCCCTCGCACCATTATCCCCTCTGCCCCAGACCATCCTTTTTGGGCTCAAGTGGATGGAGGATGCACCATTTGCCCTACCTGTTTTGATCTGGATCATTAAAAATTGTGCTGCCCCTCAATCTCACGAGCCATGGCATCCACACCCAACTCTATGCATGATGACCTCATAGCTGATCCAATAGCATTTTTTGAATGGGGCACTATCCTTCCCCCCTCCCCCCAAAGTGGTAGCCACAGCAACCACTGAATCAACAAACCAAAGATTACTTCAACGAACCTCTTCTCCTGAACCCACCAATTTGGAGCCAGAATGGACTGAAGTTCTAAACCATCCTCCCAGCCAAACGCAACATATAACCCATATGCAAACAACACAATGAAATTCAACCAAAATCCATGGAGTTTTTGGATAATTTTGATTAATTGAGTGAGCTTATCCCTGAATTCAAATGCGCTGGGCCCCTCCATTTGAAATGTACCTCAATACTATTTATGCGGCCCAATTCCCAAATTGCCATTATGCACCTCGCCCTGATACCACCCCATTCAAAAGTGACCACCAACTAGCTGAAGATGCAGTTGCCTCCCCCAAATGTTGCCCAACCCATAAAGCCAATTCAAAATCAGTTGCCGTACTGGCTATGGACCTTATACCTCCTACCCTACCTAGTACCATGCTTCCAAATTAGAAAAAGACCATCTCTGATACTATCAGTCGTCAAATTAAGCAGTTCAAGAAGTTTCTGGTGGCCACAAAGTCTTGCCCAAAAACCCATATTACCTGTAACAACCTTGCAACCTTCGCCACCCTACCTTAAGTATGCCTTGAGGCGGAAAAAGCACTTGCAGACTATATTTCCACTCTCCTCATCGCACACAATGAGTTGCAAGCACCCAATTGTTGTCTTGACCCCCATTTCCATGATGCACAAACACCATTGCTTTCAGCTTTGTGCTGCTACATATCCACACCAGATGAGGAATAGGGCCTCCCAATTCTCCTTACCCACCACCATGGATGGTTAGCAGTTTCCGCTTCTGACTTGGTTGGTGTGTTTTGTTTGATTTTGTGTCAGTTTGAGTTGATCCATCCATCTCGTTTTGACTTTATTTTAATTTAATTTTAAGTTTTAGCTCATTTGAGCATTGATAATGTATGTCCCCTGGTCAGCTTGCCTAAGTTAAATAAAATAGATCAGGATTAAATTCCATCTTAGTAATTAGTAGGGCATGCGGCCCAGGTTTTTATATGGAAATGATACCATAACAATTGCATTGTTGATAGAATCCTTAAATCATCAAAAATGCAATTCTCGTTCCCTTATATTTTTAACCACTAGTGGCGTGGCTTTAATCTGTTAATCGCTTCACATTTCATGTCAGCATCAATATGTTTTTACCCCACGGTAGTTTAGATTATTACTAATAAGGTCTATTTTGATTATTATGGCCAGTTACCAGTGATCGAGTACCTTTGGTGTAATTCAGTTGCTTTGGTGTATCAATCTTATTTATTGCTCTCCCATCATATTCACTGCTTCATTAGCGTAATAGAAAGATTCTACCAGTATTATACCAATATTGAAGGATGCTTAGTAACCAAAAATACACCAATGAGTGCTCTAATAAAGATCGTATTTGAGTTATCTTACCATTTGGAAGGTAATCATTTTTCCTTAGTAGACAGTACTGATCCACTAGTAAGTTTGAAAGCGATCCTAGTAACAACTAGCAGACCAAAATGGGCGATCTCTTCTTCAATTAAAATAAACTCTATTTACAACGTTAAGAATTCTATTTATTGTTTTTAACCAGATTATTGTCTTCAAACAAGGTCTGGCATTGTTGTTTGTGTGAGACTAGTTCATTGGAAACTAATGCAAAAGTCCTGAATTTACACTAAATCCACCTCACACGTGATATATGCCTGTCATCCATCACAATCTTGATTCTCCCCTAGTATTATAAATAGTATGTAGGGATTTTAATATGCCCACATCATCCAGCGACACTAGATTATAATAACATATATGTTTTTGGTCCGCTAGGGTCTATTATTATATTAAAATTATAACAAATGCTAGTTTTTATAGTTAGATAATAACTAATGTTTGCATTTACTAATAGATAATATTCTATTTTGTTAGAGAAAATTCTGCTTAATGGTTAACTTTCCCATTGGGGATAATCCTTAACAATATTTAAAAGTGCTTTAAGAATTAAATTAAATATTTATAGTTAATATACTTGCGCGTTTCAATTGGGTTTTGTTGCCAGTCAATAAGGGTTATATTGGCAGTTGCTGAGTGTTGACAATGATTGTAGTGGAAGTAACTTGCGGGTTAGTCTAAAGTAATGTGACTGCTGTTTATAGGTAAATGCTCCCATTACCTAAGTAGGTTTTAGATTCATAAGGTTAATCTTCTGGGTTGTATAAATGCGTAGGGACATGACATTTTAGAATCTAATCCAGGAGGGGTCATAACCTAGTTGGCGGTAAGATATGACTAGTTAAATGGGGTGAGCGTCATTTTAGATGGCTTCTAAGGATTAAATTTATTGGCTATGGATGTCATAACCATTGAGGCGCCAATATAAAAAGTGGGAGCTGAATTCTGTATATATCCCTTGTTTATTTTTATAATGAGCGGTAGTTTACAGAAAAGACTTCTTTGGAAAAACATTTAGATAGCCATACAATTTTTATTGTGCTCTTATGATTAAAGTGGAAAGAGATAGTTGGTCTTATATATATATATATCTTGCCAACCATTGGAATTATAGTTAAAGTTATATTTTTACCTTGTATAAGTTGATTTCCAGAACTTCTGCGGAAGAATTGAAGGAATCACTTTACAAGTCCAGAAATGCCTTCCAATCACCAGAATGAATAGTCTCAGTACCAGTATAACGATGAAGAATTAATCAAATTGGGTGTGAAAAGCTCAACTAAAGTAATTGCCTTCATACAATTCTAACTGTACTATTTTTAAACCACAATATCTCAAACACACCTTGAAAGTGTGCAGTAAACCCCAAAAAGATTAAATTTGTGCTCACTACAGGGGGTATTTGAGTTTTAAAGCTAAACATTATTCTATAATTATCAGTAATATTTCATACAAGAACAAATTCTGGATGTTGCGGACAAAACTAGAAACGGTGAACAACAATATTCTGACTTTAACATTACAATCTCCTCTTAATACCTTGGACAAACGAGTGACTAAGGCTAAGGAAGAAAAGAGCAGGGCATTTAGGTCAACAATGATCCTTATAGAAAAGTCACTTTTCTAGAAGTGGAAGGATACTGAAGTAATCTAGGAAGTAATGATCTAGAATGATACATGGGAGTGATAAAGAACTATTTCGCTGGATTTAGGAGGATGTAACACAAATTTTAAAATGGTTCCAAGACCATAAAAATTATAAGTGTAATTGCGCCCAGATAGAGGCGGATGAAACTAACAAAAGGTCTGAAGAGAAAAGTTCAACTGGAATAAAAACAGCTCAAGAAAAATGCCTGTACTTTAGCTTCACTTTCATAGATGAAACCCAAGAATACCCTCATTATTGTTAGGGTTACTAATCAATTACTTTACAACAGTGGTAATCAAAGAATTTCAGACAACGCTAAAATTACCTATTATCCACAAGGATAGCGCTCTGATGTTTTTTTACATATTGAAAAATGATGTATGGATATAGTGACTTTCAGAAAGTGTGGCTGTTGTCAACTGTTTAGACACTGATTGCCAAAATCTGGTTTTGCCACATCTCAATGGGGTAACTGGATGTACCAAGATGCATAGGAGGCGATCATCAGGATATTGGAAGCCCTGACGGATGGCTAATGTGAGTCCTGTGGAGCAACCTCTGCAGGTTTATCAGTTGTATTCTCATTTCATACCAAGAATTGAAAGAAGCCAGAGGCTGTCCCTCTTGTCACCCTCTGTGATTTAGCCCATGTTGTATATAAGAGATGGGTGATGGCATATTCCTTGAAGATCAAGTCGCTTTACTCCATGCTAGCCACCTATGAGCTGCTGAGGTAAATCTAGGGTGTTTGCAGGGAAGTGTCTGTTGCAAGGTACTACCACCAGCAGGGGGTTGTTAGGGATTTGCCTCTCAAAAGATTTTTCTAACAGTTTAAGTTATATTAATATAACTAAATTGGTTTCTCAGGACTAAAATGAGTAAATTAGTTTCAGGCATGGGAATTCCCATCTGTTGTGCCCTTTGTCGCCATTAATTGTGAGCCTATCCCTGATAGGTATGGGCGCAACAACCCCTTTTTAAAATCAATGGGACCAGCCTTATGTGGCCTGTCTGTAAGAGCACCCAATTGCCCTCTGGATGATTTATTTCTAATCTGTCAAGTGTAATCACGTTGGGAGGAGTTGGTGGAAAAGAGTGAGCGTGATTTGATTGGTCAGGCTGGGATCGATCCAGCATCATAAGAATTTTAGGATGCTGACCTGACATAATTAAATAAACTTATTCTTGACAGTGAATGTATTAATTAGGATCCCCACTTTGTTTTGGGAGCCTATAAGACAGCTAATTCTAACAGGTTCTGTTGTTCTCCATTTTCTTTCCATTTCCCCTTTTACAGCTCAAATAAAAAATGATCCTCAAACATCAAATTTTATTTGTTTTACTAGCAATCCGCCAACATTTTGTAATGATGCTTGCTAATTTTTAAGATCTTTGGCTGGAGCTCGTGGCTGCCTTTCTACTGTCTCATCCATCAATATAGATGGCTGTACTGAAGGCATTCTGGATGTGGTAATGGATGGTCACTCACCCTGAATTTCAAAACAGTCTTATTATCAGCACGCCATTGACATAATGGTGCGACACAAATTTTCATCATTCTTCATCCTGCTCTTTGGGTGGGGTACTGCATTGGACTTGATATCTGAGCGGAAGTTTTGGTCATTGGTTAGGGTGGTGTTAGCCATAAGGGATAAGCGAATCATGGGATCGCAGTTGTTGTGCTGCGGTTTACACGTTTTTACTGGGACAAACATCTGTAGGGCCATCCCCTGGTCGAGTGAAAGAGTACTCAGGTTTCCCCTTTTCCTCAAGTAGGCTGGCAGGAACTGTCTTCAGGTGTGGGGTGTTGTTTGTTCCTGTGGTCACTGATCTACCCCCTCATCCTACTATTAAAGGTTCCAATGCATGGATTCTCACAGTTGACACTACTACTTCAGGGAAGAAGGTGTATATGAATCCAGTGGTGCCCTTGTTGTCTAAGCAGATGTGGAAGAGGTAGGGTACGTTCAGATGGTGGATAACTAGGCTTCTTCTCTTGAGGATGGTTCAGTGAAATATTGGCGGATATCCCTTCCCTCCCAGTTGCATCTCACACATTTTCTAAGAAGCAAGATCAGGCTTACTTTTTGATGCTGGTCAAGATTAAGTTTCATGCTCATGAGGTTCATTGAGGTTCTCTTGGACAAGGGAGCTGCCAGAAACTTTATAAGACACAGGTTGTTCAAGGGTTGGATCTTGACCTGGAGGTATGATCCTTGGTTCCAAGTGCACCCTCAGTCTTAATGACCTGTTTCCCGGTGAGATGTCCAGTACCATTCTCAGAACATGGGTTTGGTTTCTGTGATTGATTCACCACTGTGTTATATCAGTTAGTTCCGTTATCCTGGGGGTTGGTTGGTGGCCGTGGCAACAATTTTTGTATTAACCTAAAGACCAACTCATTTTTCTAAGAATTTTCACACAAGTGGCAAATTTTTGTTGAAATAACTTTTTTAATTTGGGAGTGGTGGTGTTGATGAATAAAATTACTTTACTTTGGTATTTACAGCAGAATTTCGCGCAAGATTGGAGCAGTACAGGGACATCTTTGATATGGAGAAGGCCAACCGTCTTCCCTCCCACTCTAAGTATGATCTGGAGTTCTGGTTGACTGTGAATATACTCAATATCAATTGTCCTCTGTATCTTATACCAAGCAGGAGGACTAGGCCCTGGAGATGTGGTTAAATGATATGCTTGCAAAAGGATGGGTGTTTAAGGATACTTTGCCCATCGCTTCTCTCATAGTTTTCGCCCATAATTTTAACAGAACATAGCGCCCCTGTGTGACTAAGGCCATCAAAAAATATTACCATTCACAATCCCTATTCATTCCCCTTAAGAAGACAATTAACCAGGAAATTGAAAATCCATGGTGTTTTAAAAGCTTGATCTTGTGAATGCCTATAACCAGATCTGGGTTGCAGAAGACCAGGATTGGCTTACAGCGGTTCATACCAAAAGAGGTATCTTCCAGTTACACGTGATTCTTCCAGCTTAAAAAATTCCCTGACCACTAACAGCGGACTATTGATGACGTGCATGTTGACCTTCAGTTCATCTGTGCAGAGGCATTATTAATGATATCCTTATGCATTCTCCTACTCCCAAGCAGCATGCGAAGGAACAGGAGATGGTGTTGGCTGTGTTAAACAAGCGTCAACTCTATGTAAAACCTCTAAATGTGAGTTTTCAGGGACGATGTTACCTTCCTCAAGTTTTTTCCTGAAGTTTTGTCTGGAAGTTTTAAATTACACTTCCAATGGCAGGTTTTTTCTCAAAGTTACTCTGAGTGGATTATCCAAAAAAGAAATAAATTTAAATGAAAATACAGGTAATAATTCGACCTAATTCTTATTATCAGAAAGAGGAGATAACTATAGGCTTTGTAATGGCTCATAATCTATCAGAGCAAATTAATCTCTGCGCAATTGAATCTTCAATTAATTGATCAGGATGAGATTGATTGTTACATTATAAATTGAGATATATTGCTCTCTCTTTCCAATGATACCAGGGGAATTGATGGAGTGGAACTTTCAAAGATAAGAAAATTTGGCAAAGTCCTGACACTTCCCCCCTAAATATTTGATTGCGGTGGAGGGTGACTTCTTAAAACCTAGGATAATTATGATTTACCACTATACCAGTATCAACATGAACAATTGAATAATCTAATCCTTTTCAAAACATAACCCAATAGGGACCAGACCAATTGGTTCCTGACTTTTCAGTTTTTCCGCCAGGCCAAGAGTGATAGTACATAATGTAATCTCCAATCTGGAATTCAGGTAAGGCAGCCTTATGTTGATTTCTTCTTTGAGTCTCTTTTTAAATGGCTGTTTCAATTTATTTCATTGCTTGAGCTTGAAAAAGCATATTCTCGTCAGTTAGATTCCTCATAATTAAATTAGAGTTTTCTGGAATTCTTTCCTTAAGGATTTTCTGAACACTAAAAGGGACTGAAGGATCCCGCCCATATATACACTTAAAAGGCGACATCTTGATAATGCGATGATAGCTTATCAAATAATCAAACAAGGCACTGGGTAAATAATTCCACCAAGTTGGGTCAGTGGATGCCATCTTCCTTAGAATCGAGACTAGGGTTCTATTAACTCGTTTAATGGCCCGTTTGTAGATGGATTATATGGGACAACAAATCGCTGAGCAGTGTTAAATAATTTGGATAACTCTTGTATAAGTTGAGAGGTGAAATTAGTCCCAATATCTGACATAAGGACCTTGGGACACCCACGTTGAGAAATGATATACTAGGTATAGGAATAGCACTGTAGTCTTAGCCAAGGGGGTAGTAATGGAAATAGCCTCAACCAATTTAGTTAAATGGTTGACGGCCATAATGATATACTAATGTCCATGCAATCCCTGAGGAAAAGGACCTAAAACATCAATGCTAACCACCTCAAATGATTTAGTTGGAGGCATAGCTTGATGTTGAAAAGTAGTGTTAGTAGTTTCATGGCGTTTACAAATAAGACATGAGTCAAGGGTCTCTCAGATGAATTCAGTCATGTTGTTCCAATAGTTTCGAGTCTTCAACCATTCTTAAGTCTTCTTTAAACTGATATGACTGACTTGTTCATGATCTTCTATTACAGTATGAAATCTAGAGCTGGGATGTATAAAGGGCAATCACTTGGATTTGACTTTCTTATACAAAGCTCTGTCCCAAATCATAGTATCTTTGGTAATTGATTTTAGAAAGGTTCGATTCTCTTCAGTTTCTCAATCCCACAACTCAGGTTATCCAATAAGATTATATAAGCGTTCTTCTTTTTCTAGTTCCAAGGGCAAAATAGGTAATTGGGACAACTCATCAGCATTTTGATGTTGAGCACTGAGCGATGAACAATGGAGAAATCGTAATTCTGCAACCTTAAAGCCCAATGGGCCAACATCCCATCAAGATCCTTCATGTTCTGTAACCATCTTAAAGAAGAATGGTCGGTAATAAAAGTGAAATGGTTACCATATTAGAAGGGACAGAAGTGCTTGATTGCTAGAATTAAAGCCAAACACTCCTGCTCAGTAAAACTGTAGTTACATTCAGCCTTCAACAAAGTTTTGATATGGACAGCGACAGGATGATCATTCTTCTCTTCATCACACTGAGATAAGATATCCCCAATAGCGGCATTGCTTGCATCAGTATGTAAAAAGAAAAGCTTGTCAAATTGGGGATGAACTAGAACAGGTGCCTTGATCAAGGCAGTATGCATAGAATTGAACGACTGTTCTTGAGCTGATCCCCACTTGAAGGGCACTCCTTTCTGCAACAGAAGAAATAAGGGTTCAGCCATATCAGCAAAGTTGGGTATGAGTTGCTAGTAATACCCAACCATGCCAAAAAAGACTTGAATATCATGCAGAGAGGTGGGAGGAGGCATTTGTTGGATGGCTTAAATCTTGTATTAAAGGGGTCAAATCCCTTTAGCTGAGACCTGATGTCCTAAAAAGTCCATTTCGTTTTTAAAGAATGAACATTTGAAGGGTTTAAGATTTAAGCAAGAGCTCCAAATTCAACTAAAAACTTCTTTTAGATGATCAAAATGCTTGGTAAATGTTTTGGAAAACACGGTAATATCATCAAGATATACCAGAACACAAGTAAGCTTTAGATCCCGTAGCATACTGTCCATGGCCCTTTGAAAAGTTTGCTGGGGCATTGTTTAGTCCTTGAGGCATTTGAGTTGGTTAAAACAAACCATCACTCGATATCAGGGCACACTTGGCGCGGTCTTCTGGTGATAACTCGATTTGCTAGTATCCACTGGCAAGTGCATGGCTGAAAAATAGGTGGATTCAGCTAACACCCTAAGAGAATCATCTATCCTAGATAAGGGATAACAATCTCATCGAGTAATAGCGTTCAGTCTGCAATAATCCATAACCACTTGGTGGGAACCATATTTCTTCTTAACCAATAATAATGGAGATGCCCAAGGACTATTGGAGGGTTTCAAAAATCCAGCCTCCAACAATTGATGCAGCTCCTTAGTAATCTGGCCTTCTTCTACTCTGAATTTACAATAGGGCTTTCATGAATAAGAAGGTGATCTCCAGTTTCAACGGAGTGCATTACTCCTTTTTTTAGTACTAGATGGTAGTGCATTACTCCTTTCATCTTCCCAAAATCGTAAGTATGCTTGGCAAGAACGCCAGAAAATTTGTTTAACAATTGAAGCACTTATTTCTCTTGTTCACTAGAGAAGTGTTTTCTAATTGCAGGATCCACAGTAAGGATTTCCTGATCACTTTCCAACCCAAAATCTTGTAGACTTCCAAAGGGTCTAACATCATAATTTTGAGATAAGGGCAGTAACTTGACATAAGCAATTAGATGCTCTTGATCTACCAATTTTGGCTCATTGGTAAGGTTCAACAGTAAGGTAGATAATAATCCTGAATAAGCATAATCCAATACTCCAGGACAAGGCAAGAGTTCTTTAGCAGAATGATTGAAAATGCCTTGAACTTGAAACAAATGTCCTTTGGGAATTGAATAAAGCAAAGAAGTATTAGCAATTACTTTTGATTTTGGCGGAATAACTAAGTTTCTAAGGGAGAAAATAGGCATCCCCTCTTCAATAACAGCTGATATAGGGCTTAATTTTACGTGAGAATCTCCAATGTGATATTGAAGTGAATTAGACCTTTTGGTTCCTTCTAGCAGACATAATCCGACGTTGGGTATAAGCATGATCATATAAAAGTAAGGGAACTCTATACTTCAAGAGAGACAGCGAAATTTTGGGTTAATTGATAATTCCATTGAATTCTCATGAAAATTGGGACACAAAAGTAGTCCATAACTCAAGTTATCAAGTTGAATGGCAGGGATTGCAAGAGTTAATTTACCATTTTTTAGGGGAAGGGATGAAAAAGTTCCAATTGACCGCATACTCTGAGGTCCAGCCATGCCATATTCCTCAAAGTGAAAAAATATTGGGAGTTAATCTGATTCTCATGATATATTTTGATGAAACAACATTCACTGGAGAACCCATATCTATGATAGCCTAGGCATTCATTTGATTCACTCAGAATTCAATATGGGTAATGGTTCTTCCAAACTGAGAGGGTAAAGTCAACAAGGAGGGCAAGGAATAAGAAGAATGTTTATCTTTATTATACTTAAATGGGATTGGATGTTCTTGCTGCGCACTCATATCATTATTGAGGTGAAGAATCTTATTGGGCTTATCCTTTTTCTTTTTCTCATCCGCTTCCTTTTTGAAACAACAATCCTCAGTATGAAAATATTGATGACAGTAGTTACACTCAATTGCCCTAGTATTCTCAGGCATAGCATAGACTTTGGTGCGACTAGGTCTAGAAGACTCATAAACTCGGGGTTCCATGAAAAATTAAGGATGCAATTCCAATAAGGCCTCAATAATGTCCAAGATACTCCATAAATGTTTTTTTAAATTGATGATATAAACTTGCATCTACGTTCTGAAAGAAAAAGCTGACATAACTGCCATAATTGCATCATCCAAATTTAATTGACCACTAGCTACTAGAGTCTGAGCTTCCCAATAGAACTGATGTGCAAAGTCTTTGATGGATTCATTTTGGTGGGGCTGTATACCCATAAAACCTGTTTTTGAGAGAATAAAGTTTGCTCACTCCCAAATTCTTTGATTAACGCTTCCTTCACCTGAGACCAGGTAGAGCAAGTCATTAAGTGGGGTACCATGATATCCAGAGCCAAATGAGTAAGGCAATTTGGCAAAAACTTCATATTTTGTTGATCCATAGCCTCACTTAGCACCTTTTTCATAAATATAGAGGAAGGAGATAATACTGCCTTCCCCCGGGAGTAAATGTCCTTAAATACTGGTTTAAAACTCATGGGGCATTAGAGGTCAAAACATGTACTCCAGGTTGTTTGGATTGAGTGGAAACATATGAATTGGAGTCCAACGCTTGAGAAGAAAATTGAGGATAAGGACCAGTGGCTTCGGTACAAAGTTCTCTAATTGACAGTTCAGCTCAACAAGCCCCACTTTCTCATTTAATCGGCGAGATAACTAAAAAAATCTGTTCCTGCTGGGAATTATACTTGAGTTCCAGCGTCTTAATCTTTGCTTGGAGCATTTCTCCTTTAGATTCACAAGCATGGAGCAGGATATCAGTGTCCTTTGCCCATTTAACCAAATTGACTAACTCATTGGATAAAGACTGAAGTGACAATAGGGGATTGATTGGTACCTCATTGGGGGTTAAGTTACATTCCTTGGCAAATTTATAGAATTGTTCATGCAAGTGATCCATCATACTCAAGTGATTTTCAAATAGTTGAAGGGATCCGGAATGCCCATCAGCACCAGGAGGCCCCTCAAGGTCCTTCCACGCCTGGTGGTCCATGAGGCCCTACATTCCTGGGGGGTCCCCGAGGTCCATCAGCAAAGGTGGTCCACATGGTCCTACACCCCCAGGTGGCCCATGAGGTCCATCAACCCCGGGGACCCATCAATCCCATGGTTTTCTCTACCTTGTTGACCTGGAATTTAAATCCTGAGTACAGCTGTTCCAATTGAACAAGACGGGATCTAACTTCCACCTATATTGATCTATTTATGCTCAGAGATCTGGGAAAGACCCTTTCTCCATTCTCTCTGAATCTCCAGAACTTGCTTTGTGAACTGATCAGCAACAAAACCAGACATCCTAATATTGAGCTGAATAAGCTGTTGATGAATTTTGTTGAGAAGGGTCTTTTTACTAATAATGGCCTTGCAATTGTCTCAGCTAAACTTGGAGGCAGACTTAAAAAATTTGGAAACATGATTATTCAAGGATTGAAGTCCTTCTAGTAAATTGAGAATCCCTTTATGGTGCATTCTCACTGCAGGTAATAAATGGTTTAAGGTTGGGTGAACAAGCTGGTGCAAGTATTGCTCGGGGCCAATACCTGGCATTTAAAGGTTTGCAATACTTCTCGCAAAATAGAGGGTATAACATTAAATTGAGATTGGGTAGAACGGATACCATGGATTAAGGCACCTTCAAGCAGTTGATTGATAATATTTGATAAAATCTTAGGTGGTATATGAAAGTCTGAGGTAAATCTTAAGTTAGGATTATAAAATTACAAGTTAGCACAAAGTTTCAAAGTGGTGGGTAACCTTGGGATTTGGGTTTCAGATAAATGAACCCATCGTAATATACTGCCTTGCTTATGGTCTTGAGCTTCTTCAGGCAAAAAATGAGAATTAATAGTAGTAATCGACATTTTTAATGGTGCGTAACTCAGAGTGCCCCTGTAGTGAGCACCAGTCTGGAATTTTTTAAATTACACTTCCAATGGGGCAGGTTTTCTCTTGAAGTTACTCTGAGAGGATCCTCCAAAAAAGTGATAAATTTAAACGAAAATACAGGTTATAATTCGACCTAATCTTTATTAATAAAAAGAGGGGATATTTATAAGCTTTGTAACAGCTCATAATCTATCAGAGCGAGTTAATCTCTGTGCAATTGAATCTTCAATCAATTGTTTGGAATGAGATTGATTGTTAACCTTGATAGATTGAGACATATTGCTCTCTCCTTCCAATGATGCTGGGGAGTTTTATGGAGTGTAATTTTCAGAGATAAGAGAATTTGGCGAAATCCTGACATATGGGATTGTTATTCCTCCCAGCAAGCTCAAGGCCATCCTCTTGTGGCCCACCCCCACTAGTCAGAAGCAGATGCAGAGCTCCTTGGGTACCATCATTTTTAAGGGAATTGTTCTACTGCCCTCTTGCATCTGACCACACTTCTGCATCCCTTGATGGGGGAAAATGTTCCATCTTAATGGATGGAGGATTGCCAATGGGCGATTTACGCCATCAATGAGGTGTTTGTGGCGCTGCCAATTCTCAAACATGCTGACCCCACCAAGCCTTTTATCGTAGCATATGATGCATTTTCAGCCACCATGGGGCAGTTTTGCGCAAGAGCTGGATGAATTGGGCATCTGTGCGCTAATTCTTTGTGCAATTACTTTATCTAAACAGTCCTGGGCAATTTATGATAAGGAGTTGGACACTGTATAGTGGTCGCTTATGCATTGGTGGTAGCTCCTTCAGGGCGTGCAAAATGAAGTGGCCATGAAGATATCATCAGGACCTCATGTATTTTCAGAGATCACAGAAGCTGGTATAATGCCAAGACCATACGTATCATGACCTCTGCAGTTTTAATTTTAAATATTAATTTTCAAGTATTCTTTGTATATCCTCCTCAACTTGTTGAGCCACAATCCATCTTTGGGCCCATTGGAGGAGGAAGGACAGGAGATCAATACAGAAATTCCACTAGCCCAGATTCTAGCTATTACTCCTCCCCTAAATTCAGTGGCAGAGTGGGGTCTGGAGGCTCCATTCGTCTCTTATGTACTAACAGGTCAAGCGGCCTGCATGGAGGTGTTGGAGATTGATTTCCCATCTAAGTCACCCAGCGCATTGGCTTACTCAGTATTCTTTGTCTGAGGGCACAATCTTTTTTTAATATTGAATCTGGGTTCTGCCCTGACTTCATGCGAGGGGATTCAGGATCATTATGACTCTCTGTGGTGGTCCACCCAGGCAATAAAAAAAGCCTCAACTTGATGAAGAGGACATACAACTGGCCTAGGATCTTTAAATATACCAGCGTGATTGCTAATTACATAACGTGTGCACAGGTAAGTTTCAATTAGTCTGGTAGGTATGGCCTACTTCATTTTTTTAGCAAGCTGAGAGTCTCGGTACCTTGATATCTGTTGACTTCATTGTTGAGCTTATGAGTTATAATGGGTATAACGCGATTATGATAATTTTAGACCGTTTACCAAGTTTTAAAATATCCTATTCATTTGCTATAACCTCAAAGGAAACCGACCATCTCTTCATGTGGCACATCTATCAATGTTTTGGTTGCTGCAGATATTATGTGCAACTGGGGGCTGTAGTTTACAGCGCTTTTGGACAGCCCTCCAGGCTATCTTGAAGAATAGTCTGTGCCATTCTACCACATATCATCCCCAGTCTGATGGGAAAATGGAGAGGGCCAACCTGATCCTCAAGCATTATCTCCAGTGTTATGCCACCGCTGCAAAAGATACATGGGCGGATGACCTTCCATTGGCACAATTTGCATACAATAATTCCTCTTATAAATCTACAAGGTTTTAGCCTTATAAGGCCACATTGGGGTATAACCCCTCATTATCCCCTGGTCTGTGAGTTTGAACAGAGGTCCCTGCTGCAGCAGACATGCGCAACACAACCGTAGTAATCAATTCCAAGTCTGGGTGCACCTGACCAAAGTCATCAGCTTTACAAACGGTTTGTGGATCAGAAATAATTTCTCACCCATAAGATCTTGATGGGCTCATTAAACATGCTCGATATGTTCCACCTGTGTATGAAGGTGCCCTTGCGGAAGTTCATAGGCAAATATTTAGGACCTCACGTAATTGATGAAGATTTTGGTAATGGTGCTTTAGGTTGGCTCTTCCTACTCATTGGTAATAGCACCCCATCTAAGTCATTTCAAAGTTGTCATCATCTAAAGGCACACCACTCATTGAACCTAAGATGGTGGTGATTGAAGACTCAGCAGGTGTGGAAGTGAACACTATTTCAGCATCCCATCACTCTTTTATATAATGTAATAATTGGTGACACAAAAAGGATTTTACTCATATGAAAAGAGCTTGGTTAGTGCACACGATTGTTTAGTTTGCCATATGCTGGTGGAGGCCAAACATTGCCCACACGGACGCTCCTTGCCCTCCACAGAAGGTGGCCTCTATCTTGGCAATAAGCTCCTCTAGGCGCATAAGAATGTTGCATTGGCCTAAGGTTCCAGTGGGGGTGCCCCCTGACTCAAAAAGGGAAAGATAATGGAGTCCTGGGGAGCAACCCATGCGGCTTTATTGGAAATTATTTCCATTTTGTACCAAGAAGGGTAAGAAGTTAATGGACGCATCTCTCATCAGGCTGGGCAATTTAGCCAATTTGATAGACTAGGGTTGGGTGTTGGCGTATCCCTTAAATATTGCGTCATGTTCCTCCATGCTAACCAGCCATGAGCTTCTGGGGAATATCTAGGTTGTATGGGGCAGTGGTGGCGTCCAGAGGCCACTGCCAGAAGGGATTTTCTTTAATTTACCTCTCAAAAGGGTGTTTCTGGAGGTTTGAGTTCTGTCTATATAATTAAATTGAATCCCATTAAAATAAATTGAGTAAATCTATCCAGGCATGGGAATCCCCATCTGCTGTGCCCCTTCATTGCCATCAATCATAAGCCCATCCCTGATAGGTATGGGAGTAGCAAACCCCTTTTCAACTTTATGGGACTAGCCATATGTGTCCTGGCCATGAGCTCACTCAGTCTCCCTCTGGATGAATTTACATCAATCTGTCACATTTAATTGTTGGACAACTGCAAATCCATCCATGTTTGAAAAGCGTTTAATATAAAAATGATAATAAAATCAGCCAAAAGTCCCTGGCTAATTGTTGGTGGAACCCCTCAAATTGGGGTAAAAATCTTATTGATACAATTCAGGAAAATAGCACAAGTTTGGGCAGTTGGATTGTGCTGGATCATCATCAGAATCAAGGGAGCTATTTGAAGGTCCCTACCCGTCATACAACTATTCTATTTCAAGCTACACCGCGGAGACTAGCCCCTTTCTAGGGGTGGAGGGGGTTTCAAAAGGTGCAAATATTTTCCCACTGGTTGATTGGGTTAGATATATTAACACTTTACCTAATGGACTAGTCCTAACTGCTACCAACCCTCCATCAGCCGTTCCATCCAAGTGGGGCGAGTTTTGATAGCTCATATAGGTTGGAAACCCATATTACCAGATTTGGATGCATCAGCTTATACCAAATTCCCTGTATGACTCACTTCGAGCCTCAGTACACTTTAAATATTAAGCACCAATTTATTAATATGGCTTGCTTCTTAACCCCCCCCCAATGGTGACTCATAAAATCCTATAAAAATCAACTTCTTATTTTTAGTACTAGTGGTGCCCAACCCAAAAGGGGGAGCCACCACGCATCAAAACCAACTTCTTATTATTTCAACGTTTTTATTAATTTAAATTGTAAATGTCAAGTAATCCCTACAATATATTTATTCCGCAGTTGTGAAACTAATTCTCTGCAAAATTGTTGTAATTTAGGTGTGAAAACGCACCAGTGAGCCAACAAAAAAACCTACTTGTCCTACTGTAATTGCATCAGGAGGGGAGAGTTGGTGGTAAAGTTAACGCATGAGTCAGCTGGTCAGGATGGGATAGATCCAGCGTCATAAGCATATCAGTATGCTGATCTGACAATCAAATATCAAAATTATTCCTGACAACGAATGTTGATGTTCAGTTCCCCAATTTATATTGTGAGCTTAAAAGGCAATGGATGCCAACAGGTTCACTGTTGCTCCATTTTCTTTCCCTTTTCCCCTTTTACAGTTCAAAAAAATGATACTTACACATCAAATTTTATTTGTAAAACTAGCAATTCGCCAACATTTTGTAACAGTGCTTGCCAATTTTTAAATCTTTAGCTGGTGCTGCAGATGCTTTATACCGTCTCATCCGTCAATATTTATACTGTACCAAAGGTAGCCTGGCTGGGGTTCTAGAAGGTCACTCACCCTGAGTTCCAGCCCAGTCTTATTACAGCACGCTCCATGACAGCTAGCCACAAACAGTAATTTATGGAAATTTGATTCACAAAGGAAGTAACTTTGGTCAGTTACACCAACTGGGTTTATCAGGAAGCGCGAATCCTGGCAGTGTTAAGGTATTACCATACTTCATTTATTACATTGCAATTTAGACGGTTCTTTGGCTTAATGAGACCTTCATGAGCCCTGGTTTCTGCATTGGTAACTCAAACTTCCACTTTGCAGATGGTAATTACCTCAAGATGTTAGGGTCAATATTCAAAGCACCTGACTGAACCTTTAAATCCATTAATGCTTGTAGAATCAGGATTTGTTGAAGTTTACTGAGTCATATAAGAGCTTTCAAATTTGAGTAATATTGGGAAACAAAACTGAAGGAGCAAAATTGGTGAATAATCTCAAAACCTCTGTCAAAAATGTGAAAAACTGGACATTTTGCCGCTCAATATTGTAGCAAGAAGCCTGGGGAACATGTAAATTTGGTTTAGACTAAAAAAAAGAAAATGTGTAAGATTCAAGAAGAGAATCAGCAGTTTTTATATGAAATAGTCTAGTAATTCTTTAATCCTGTCCCTATGACATTTTAAAATCTAATTGATATTTATGAATTATTTGAGATATAGATACACTTGATCTGCTCTATCAGGTTGCAAATTTTGTTATTCTGCAATAAACAGAGCTTAGGAAAAGATTATTGACCCAGAGATTGTGAAAGAGGTATTTTGGCCCTATGCCCATCAGCTAGCAAAAAAGATCAGAACTTCTAAGATCGCTGAAGAATTTCATAGATAAAACTTGACAAATTGTAGGTTTCTAAACCCATTAGTGCAATTAAGGTACCCTTTTTTAAATTTATCCAAGCAATTGATACATACTCTAGACTCAGCGACTGATATCATGATCTACTCAGTAATCATTCTATTACAATACTCTGAGTATAAGTATGAGATATGTTAGTCAATTAAGTAAAGGTGAGAGTGATAATCATTAGCAGAGAGCTCAATAATATTTTTTGACCAAGTTGGTGAAGAAAATAAAGTTCTCTCTCTAGCTTTGGAACACCATAAGGAATATGTAACATCTGTAATTATACAACAACACTCGGTAGGGGCATACACTGCACTGCCTCTTCAATTTGAATTGCTGATGAATCCATTCCTGCCATAGTGTTGGTGAATCAAAACTATGGCATCCTCATTGGAACGGAACACTTGAGAAAGTATGGTAACAAATGTAATTTTGAAGAAAATCCCTTAATGATTTTGAGGCAAACGCTGTCTTTGGTATATCAGTGCAAAGAAAATATTCTGCTGACAAAGAAGAATAATTTGAAAATCTAATTTATAATGACGACATAATTCAAATAAAATACAAGGTAGCTAGAAGAAAATCAGGGAAATATCAACACAGATTCATGAGACCCATAGGATACTTTTGAAAGAAAAAATAATGACAATTGTTTTACCAGGAACAAAATTATCAAATAGCACAGGGCTGCTGCTAAGAACCCTGGAACTATCATAATTAGAAATTGTCACCCTAAGAAAGAAACCAAGATTTGAACATTAAAATTTCTGGGGATTATAATACCAGGCCATGGAGAAATTCAGATATACTGACCAATTTGATTAGAAATCAGGTGAACCCAATCTGGAGCCCAAACGTTTCACACAATGGCAGTCTGAGTGCAATGCTCTGCTGAGAGTCACTTATGGTGAAGAACACAGGCTATCACGTTTGATCCTCTTTTCACAATAACATATCAGTGTGGTATATTTGTTAAGGTCGACCCACCTTAAATATTTTCTTCTTTTCAAAATAATCAAAATCAAAGAGAACACAAATTTGTGATGTTAGCCAAAATGGGATCGCTGGTGGATGATGCCAAGATATCAATGTACTAGTGGATCAAGAACAGCTTACCCTTTTTTAATATCAGCAGGAGGATATATTCTAATTATTGAAATATATTAGGTGTTATTTGCCCAGAAAGATCATGACATAAGATGCACTACAATGTGATCATGAAAATTGATAGTAAAGAATATCAACTAATAAAAGTGCAACCAATATTATGATATAAAGCAGCGGAGACAATAGTTTCTGAAGAAAACATTAACTTTTTGAGCATGTGCTCCTTGTGTCATCCTTGATTCCATAGGCTAGTATGATCCTTATAGTAAAGTAAACGGGCAAAAAATAATAAGTGGTAATCGATTACCATTAGTTTAACAAAATCACCCAAGTGAATTGATAACTGCTCTAAAAGATAAATGACATTCTTGAGCATCAAGGAGAATAAAAATTCTTTTTATTAACAGACTTGATCTCAGGGTATTAGAAGATAGTCTTATTGAAAGAAGACCTGGAAAAATCTGCAAAAATCACCCCATAATGGCTATACCAGCCAATGAGAAGCCGCAGGGATTACAAATTCACCAGGATACTTTCTTTCAGGAGATGGATTCCATCTTAAGAAATATGAAGTTGTCCTTCATTCTATTATACTGTATGACATCTAGATTTTTAGTCAGACATTTACTTACCACCTTGGACAGTTAAGGAAGCGTTAAAACGTCTGATGGCAGAAAATTTGAAAACTAAGTCAACAAGCTGCCATTTCTTTAATAAAGAGCTTGAATACTTGGGGTTTGTGATAGACTCTGGCAGACTAAAATTCTTCTGCAGAAGATAATGGCCACTGAACAGATGTCTATAGCAAAGAACATTTGAGACATACAAGTATTTCTTGGGATGGTCAGTTACTATCCTACTTATCAAAGATTTCACTGGCATTGCAACTATTATTTCACCTGTTATGGATTAAAAAAAGGATTCAAGTGGAATGAGGAAGCCCAAGAAGCGTTCTTTGAGCTGAGAAAATATTAGATGACTAGTCCTGTCCTGAAAGACCCAAATTTTAAGTGGGATTTATCATTCAGGATGATGACTCATTAACAGCGATTGGTGTTTTTATTTAAATTAGACAACCACAGGGAAGAGCATCCAGTGCATATGCGAGTAGAACATTGACGCTGGTGGAAATGAACTACACTATGACAGAGCGTTAGTGTCTCACGGTGATTTATGCCTTAAAACAACTTCAAGTATGTATACATGTGATATACTTTAATGCTATAAAAGACCACTCATCTCTACGCTGATTACATAACCTTAAGAAACCATAGGGCGGATGACATGATGGGCTCTGAAACTGCAAGCCTAAAATCTCAAATTATACACTAAGCAGGAGCAGCACATCCAGATGCTAAAATACTATTAAGATTGCCTGCTGTTCAAGTTGTATATCAGCAAGCAGATAGATTATTACAACAAAGGATTGAAGGGAATATTGGGGTTAAACCCCAGAAGATTCAAAGCGCGCTAATTAAAGCAATGGAAATAACCTAAGTGAATAATGGACAATTTTACAAGTTAATTTACAGAAATTAGTACTATACCTTAAATTATCATAATGAGCAGGAATTATTCAGGCTTTACACAAAGTCATAGGGCATGGTGGGCTAAAAAAATGTTTCATTTACTTCAGTCTTATATCTGGAAATTGATCAATTTTGACGTTGTGGATTATCTAGTCTGTTACATGAAATTAACAACACAAGCCACATAGGAATGTGGAGGAGTATCACCTAGTATGCCCTGGGTTCACTTAACATGAGGTGTCAATAGACATAATGGGACACTTAAGTGTTAGTAATTGGGGATTAAATTACTATATAGTCATTATAGACCATCTGACTAGATGACTCAAGACTAAGGTCTTAAGAAGACTAGATGCTACAAGCATGGTGAGCTCAAACTGAACCAGTATTATAACAGCATGGATGCCCGCAAGTATTATTAAGTGACAATGGAAAAATATTTAATCCCATGATCCCAAGCAAGAAAAAATCAATGTAAATGAGAATAGTGGTTTCTTTTCCCTAAACGCAGAGACAAATGGAATGGTCTATGGAGTCATTGGAACTCAAGCTGTGACACTGCAAATCTTGATAGTGGAAAAACTTTTTACTTATGGATCTTACCTTTGTTCAGTTACCTTTACATATAATATCAGTTTTATACGGTAACAGAGAAAAAGTTATTCAACTACTATATGAATGAAGAGCCTCACTACCACAACTTTACATGATCAGCAATTGACTCAGTTTTTTAGATAAGTGCAGAGCAATATCTAACCTGACAGGGTGAATACTATGATTGAATTATAATCACAGGAATTTGACATGATGATGAAGAAAAATTAGAGCAAAGAAGATGGAGGATAAGAATTGACCAGCACTGAAAATAGTACCATGTGGGAGATATGGTAGACTTTTACAATATTATTGGGTTTGAGGAAGAAAAAAATAGGACGCTTTATGGTCAGGTTCAATTGAGATTATGGCCAAGATGGCAACAGATGCCTATACGCTAATAAATATCTCTGATGGTCATATAGTGAACGGGGTCCATACAAATACTTAAAATATTATATCTAAAAGAAAATGATTGAAGTGTTTAAGTGGTAATGCTGAACCTACTAACAAAGGTTAAGTTTCACTGTATTAGTCAAGTCTCAGAGAGCACCTCTGAACCATAATTTCTGGTTAATCTCAAATCCTCTGAACCAAAATAGTTGGAAAAGAAAATATTGATCTCTGAACCTACTTAGGTCAAGTTCCATTGCAAAAATAATATAAGATAAAAAACATGGAAAAAATATATAAAAGATAAAAAAATTAAAAACTAAACTATAGTACTGCTTTCTATTCTTGCTGAAATCAAAAGTATTTGGTGGTTTTCTAACCTAAAATTGTCTTATGATGAGAAGGGGAATGAATTATGGTGGAAGAAGTCCATAAATGTTGACAGGATCAACATAGTTTGAAACTGGATCCGTCATGAAGAGTCATAAGGAGAAAGGAAGTGAAAAAATCTATTCTGATTAAAAACGGAGAGCTCAGCCTGGAGGAGTACAGGAACCAATGAACTTGGTAAAGCTGAACAAGATTATCCTTTAAACACTTGTAGGGTTGTAGAATCCCAACCTGGGGATATACAGGCTTTCCAGACATATTATCAGCAAAAATGACCAAAATAGCCCTGGTATGGCATGGGGATGTAGAACTGCGCTTCAAGGAGGTGGTATCGAGAAGATGAAGAGGAAACGCGCTAAGAAGAAGGACCACACAGATATGCAATAATAAAGCAAAAAGGAGATGGATTATGAGAAATCGAATTTGAACCATGTAGGTGGACTCAGACTAGGAACAAAGTGGCATCTGACTCCGAAAATATACTATTGCTGGATAATCTGATCAAGCTTAGGATGTGTTGGGATTTTAGTATGACCACAACTTCCAGCTTGATTTTATAACACTATCTGCTTATCTGCTGGGGATTCTCCCAAGTGGGATGAGAGATATTATAGAAGATGATAACTATTGTTGGTAGCTATGCCTAATGATATAATAACTAATCCACCAGGATTGATTCTGCCACATTAGATAATTTTTTGTTGGATATGACCACAATAATGAACAAGTTATTCAAGTTTAATTTTATTATTGATAATTTAATTATCTTGAAGGAGTTGATCTGATTTTATCACCAATTGACTTAAGAATTTATTAGTTTCTGAGCGTTGACAATGATTCTGATAGCAACTTTGCTAGTTAACTTTTTAGGTAACGCGGCCTGATGTTAATGTGCAAAGGGTACCATTACCTAAGCATGTTGTTAGCCTGATAAGGGTAAAACACTGAGGTTGAGCGAAAGCTTTGGGACAAATAGTTCAATTAAAATCAGAAGAGGTCACATTTCTAGTCAGCAGCAAAATCTGACTAGACAGATGAGTAATATCATCGTTGGGTGTGACTTTGGAGGGTTAATCCTTTGGTACTTCTACCGTTTCCAAATGGGGCACCAACAGAAGAGTTGGGCGCTGGATTCTCTATAAATTCCATTGTTTTAATTCAAAATAAAATCAGATCATAAAAACCATGAAGATAATTAAAGTTTTATAATAATTTATACTGTCCTACGTTTAGTGTATATTTTATTCCTGGGTTGGAGTTGATGGATAAGATATTCTTTGTCTTGTTATTGTTATCAAGATCTCCGTGGGCTCCTGCGTCATGATATGAAGAGAGTGCTTAACCTAGTAGTAGGTTAAGTTCCTTTAGAAGGAAAAGTCAGAGGGAGAAGTTACCTTGTTTTCCAAAAACTTCAAAAATCTAGAAGGACATCATTAGCACTAGTCTAGCGTTAGAGACAATAATCAACTTGGTTTAAGAAGCTCAACTATAGTGATAGTCTTCACAATATTGCCAATCCATTCACTATTACCAACAATCTATTACATATCACACACCTAGAACCTATGCAGTAGACTCAAGAGCTAAAGTGAGCAACACAGCTTAAAAGTTTACAGGAGCTTTTTTGTTGGGAGACATAGAAGACATTGAGGCATTTGGGTTGTCTGCAGGGCATCTTTTTTAAGAGGCGCAATGGTACTATATTCAAGAACCCTGACAGTCAATACTTAGGGTGAGTATAAGATTTTTAAAGTTTTATCTTTTTTAGGGTTGCTAAGTCTCGCTTATCTCTAGGCAAGCAGAGTGTTGAGTAATTGACTGGACCTAATTGTTGGATATTTGATAGGGACATAATAAGGTTAGCTGTTTAAAAGTTATTATGGATCATAACAGATATTAGCAATTATGGATCAGGTATATTCTAAGCTTATGCAAAGCTTAGAATTCGCAGCCTAGCAATTTCACTTAATTATATTCAACTATGATGACATGAGCTCAAGGCTTTTTGGTTAGGTCAAACTTAAATTTAAGTTTTGATTTAATGACTCAGGCATGTGGGCTTTGTTGGTCTATGTCAAAATTAGTTTTTAATGTCAGTCAAGTTTTCGATCAAATTAATTACTAATTAGTGATATGAATCGCATTGGTATGTGCTGCCAATTGCATGTGAAAGTGAATTGGTTCAGCTATTTTGAAGGTATGACGAAACGCCATTTCAAGGATGATGATGGTGTTTACTCCAACTCTGAGGCTGGGCATGATGCCCTTAGTTGAAGTATTTGTAGATGTCATTACAAACTTTTTACGTGGCCAAGGGTCACTGAAA